>SJYG01000305.1:1093241-1133420 GCA_006410535.1 Litocranius walleri | reverse complement strand
AACCGCGCCCCCCCGCCCCCACCCCAACACACACACAACTCCTGAAGGGGGCTGTTCTGCAGAGAGCACACACGTGCACACGCTGTGCACACATGCCTCCAACAGGAGGCCCCAGAGGCAGGGCCACTGCTGCGGAGGCTCTGGTCAGCTCCTGGCGGCCACGCGCCGGGGGGCTCCTGGGTCGGGATGAGCCAGCTGGGGGGTACACACCCGCCGGCTCTGCCTGCAGGAGCCCACATTGGTCACGGACCCTCCTGTGGGTCCTCCTCCACCCACAGCCCCCCGAGGCTGGCGGGTGCGGGCCTGGGACCCGGTGGCCCCACCAACATGGTCCCCACTGGCAAGAAAGCTGAATCTGAATCCTCCAGACACTCACTCCCGAAATGCGCACACTCTAACAGCAGTTAATCTTCAATTAAAATACCTAGAGCAGAAACTATGGTAACTGGTTTAAAATGTAGAGCTTACTGACAATAAAAGTCTTCTTCATATTGCTTTTCTTAAAAAAAAATCCACTTATTAAAACTGTCATTTTTATGAGTCGGGAAAAAGCCTCATCCGGGGTAACGAAGAGGCACAAAGGCTGGGGCGGTCGGCTCCAGGGCCCACGGGTGGCAGTCTGATCACGTATCGGCCCCAGCTCTAACGCGGGCGGGTGGGCTGCAGTCCGGACTGCGAAAGGTGCTTGGGGGGACAGCTGGGTCCCTCCACACTCCTGCCCGGACACAGGGGCTCCGGGGTCCACCCTCCCTGGCCGGGGCAGAGTGGGCTGGCTAGCTCTCACAGGCCCAGGGGAGGCAGGTGTTGGGGGTGCGCAAGCGTGCCCTCCAAGGCTGGTGGCACGGTCACTGCGTCCCCAAGGCATGGCTCTGACAGCCATCCGCCATGTGGCCGTGAGGGTCCCTGACCCTGGGTGCCTGGCATGGGCCAGTGACACCTGACTCTCGGCGCATCCTGGCTCCCCCGCCCTCACGTTATCTGGTCACCCACGTCTGCCCTGATTTTTGTCCCTCTCTCCAACCCTCCAGCCTGGGTCAGCCCTTCTCCCTGGAGCCAGGACCCCCAGTCACCTGCAATCCTGCCCCTCAGAAGGCGCCCCGTGCCCCACCCTGTATTCTTGACCCCCGTATTCTGGGCGGCAGAGCCAGAGCCCCTTCGGCCTGGGGTAGCCCTCCCCAGGCCGCCTCCCCGCCCCCTTCAAGCGAGCTCAGTGCCGGCGATTCCAAGAAGGCTCCCCCCTTGCCCAGGTGCAGTGGTCCCATCTGTGCACAGGCAGAGGCAGCTGGGGGCTCCTTCTGGGGGCTCGCATTCTCATCGGAGACAGGAGAGAAGAACGGCGGACCAGAAGCAGGAGGCAGCCTCGACGGTGTCTCTCAACTCGAGGCCCACCGGAGCTCAAGGGATGCAGAGGGCTCAGGGCCGCATCCAGCACAAAGGTCTACACAGCGCGGAGCAGGGACGGGCACACCCCATCAGCCCTGCTGGGGCCCACCGGGCACGCGGGACTGCACACAGAGCAGGGCTCTGCCCATGGCGTGCACACAGTGTGTGGCCCCCTCTGCAGGGCACACCCCTCTCGCCACCGTGGGGCAGACAGAGCTGCAGCAGAGCGCTGGGCAGCACGCTGAGTTCTGGGGGGCGATGGGGTGCAGCTCAGCCCGTGAGGGGCAGGAAGGAGCCGGGGGCTGCGCAAACCCACCCATGTCAGCCCAGCGGGCGGCTCCACGGGGGCGGCAGGTGCCCAGTGGGACCCCGAGCCCATCCTCCCATGGGTGCCATGAGTGGGACCGACTGCCCTCCCACGAGGCGGCAGTGGGGACTGGAGTGAGTCTTCCTCTCCACTCTCCTCCGTGCCCAGGCTCACCCCGGTGCACCACAAGGGCGCGCAGGGAGAGGGCAAGAGTTGAGAGGCGGGAATTCATGAGCTCAGAGAGCTGCCGCCTTTGCTGGGCTGGGGGCGGGGGCGCCCTTTGCCAAAACAATAATTAATTTTTTTTAAAGCAGCTACAAAGCCATGATTAAGCTTAGAGCCCTAAAACAAGCCCATAAAATCAAAAAATATTTATCTGGAAGGGTGGCAAGTCCAATAAAAGTTTTATGAATGTTTTACAACTGCCCTATCAGGAAGCTGGCCTCTTAGTCACCCCCCGTCTATGAAAAAGCAACACACACACACGGGTGCACTCATGGGCACAGACACACTCACACGGGCATGGACTCACACCCATGGGCACAGACTCACACTCACAGGCAAAGACTCACACCCATGGGCACAGACTCACACTCACAGGCACAGACTCACACTCACAGGCAAAGACTCACATTCATGGGCACAGACTCACACTCACAGGCAAAGACTCACACCCATGGGCACAGACTCACACTCACAGGCAAAGACTCACACCCATGGGCACAGACTCACACTCACAGGCACAGACTCACACTCACAGGCAAAGACTCACATTCATGGGCACAGACTCACACTCACAGGCAAAGACTCACACCCATGGGCACAGACTCACACTCACAGGCAAAGACTCACACCCATGGGCACAGACTCACACTCACAGGCACAGACTCACACTCACAGGCAAAGACTCACATTCATGGGCACAGACTCACACTCACAGGCAAAGACTCACACCCATGGGCACAGACTCACACTCACAGGCAAAGACTCACACCCATGGGCACAGACTCACACTCACAGGCACAGACTCACACTCACAGGCAAAGACTCACATTCATGGGCACAGACTCACACTCACAGGCAAAGACTCACACCCATGGGCACAGACTCACACTCACAGGCAAAGACTCACACCCATGGGCACAGACTCACACTCACAGGCACAGACTCACACTCACAGGCAAAGACTCACATTCATGGGCACAGACTCACACTCACAGGCAAAGACTCACACCCATGGGCACAGACTCACACTCACAGGCAAAGACTCACACCCATGGGCACAGACTCACACTCACAGGCACAGACTCACACCCATGGAAACAGACTCACACTCACAGGCACAAACTCACACTCACAGGCAAAGACTCACACCCATGGGCACAGACTCACACTCACAGGCAAAGACTCACACCCATGGGCACAGACTCACACTCACAGGCAAAGACTCACACCCATGGGCACAGACTCACACTCACAGGCAAAGACTCACACCCATGGGAACAGACTCACACTCACAGGCACAGACTCACACTCACAGGCAAAGACTCACACCCATGGGCACAGACTCACACTCACAGGCAAAGACTCACACCCATGGGCACAGACTCACACTCACAGGCACAGACTCACACTCACAGGCAAAGACTCACATTCACGGGCACAGACTCACACTCACAGGCAAAGACCCACACCCATGGGCACAGACTCACACTCACAGGCAAAGACTCACACCCATGGGCACAGACTCACACTCACAGGCACAGACTCACACTCACAGGCAAAGACTCACACCCACGGGCACAGACTCACACTCACAGGCACAGACTCACACCCACAGGCAAAGACTCACACCCATGGGCACAGACTCACACTCACAGGCAAAGACTCACACCCATGGGCACAGACTCACACTCACAGGCACAGACTCACACTCACAGGCAAAGACTCACACCCACGGGCAAAGACTCACACTCATGGGCACAGACACACACTGGCACAGACTCACACATTGGCACAGACTCACACACAGGCACAGATTCACACTCGGGCACAGACTCACACTCACGGGCACAGACTCACACTCAGGGCACAGACTCACACTCACATACATGGACAAGGACACACACATGGGCACAGACTCATAGGCACAGACTTACAATCATGGACACAGATTCACACACAAGGGCACAGACTCACACTCATGGGCACAGACTCACACTTAGGCACAGACTCACACTCATGGACACAGACACATACATGGGCACAGACTCACACACATGGGCACAGACTCACACACATGGGCACAGACTCTCACTCAAGGACACAGACTCACACTCACGGGCACAGACTCACACGGGCACAGACACACACGGGCACAGACTCACACACATGGGCACAGACTCACACACATGGGCACAGACTCACACACACGGGCACAGACTCACACACAGGCATAGACTCACACTCACATACACGGACACAGACACACACACAGGCATAGACTCACACTCATGGGCACAGACTCACATTTAGGCACAGACTCACACTCATGGACACAGACTCACATACATGGGCACAGACTCACACACATGGGCACAAACTCTCACTCAAGGGCACAGGCTCATACTCACAGGCACAGACTCACACTCACAGGCAAAGACTCACACTCGGGCACAGACACTCAGGCACAGACTCACATACACGGACACAGACACACACACGGGCACAGACTCATACTCATGGACACAGACACACACTCAGGGCACAGACTCACCTCATGGACACAGACTCACACAGGCACAGACTCACACTCATGGACAAAGACACACATTCATGGTCATGTACACACACATGGGCAGACACACACACAGGCATAGACTCACACTCACAGGCTAGACACACACTCACAGGCACAGACACACAGGAGCGCGGACTCACACGGGCACAGGCTGGCAGACGCACAGGCTCAGACACACCTGGCAGAGCTGCGGCCCGCACCGCTCCTGCTGACCGGGGGCTCCGCTGGGCCTGGGGCTGCAGGGAGGGGGCCCTGAGCCAGGGCCCGGGCAGCGGTCAGGCTAGCGCCGTCCTCCAGAGCCACGGGCTCGCCGGTGGCTGCAGGCTCTGCCCTTGGCAGGCAAGGCCCAGACCCCCAGTGGGCTGTGGGGAGGACGGTTCCCTCAAGGTCAGCACCGGGCCACCAGGAGGCCAGAGGCCACCAGGCTTGTTCTTCAGGTCCAGGAAGCGGGGCCGGGAGCCTGGTCAGGGGAAGAGATAGGCGCAGGGCCCGGCCTTGGGGGACGCGGCCAGGGGTGCCCCCAGCAGCCCTGCCTGGCTCCAGTGGCAGCTCCGTCCTGAGCTCGTGGACCGAGGCCCCGCGGACGCCCTGCTCGGGGCTGACCCCTGCATCACGGGCCGGCTCGCGTGGAGACGGCACTTCCCGATGAGAGCCCCGCATTCCTCCCACCCCAGGACCCAAGGTGCTCTAAGCCCCGTTACAGATGGGAAAGGGTTGGCGGCAGAGATGGGGCCTGGCAGACAGCAGCCAGCCTCCACTTGAACGCTGGGGTGTCCCTTTGCCCCTCGCCCTGGTCTTCCCACAGAGCCTGACACTTAGGGCTGAGCTGCGTGGCTCCAGAGCCCACCGACCGCATCCTCCGCGAGGTGGGGACCAGGCCAGCTGGTCACGGGGCCCCCCGGGAAACACCCACCTGTGCTCAGAAGGGTGGCAGGCGGGTGAGCTGGGGGGGGCCCCCTGGGGATGCAGCACCATGTGGGTCCCACCCGCGAGGCCCAGGACGGAGCCACAGAAACCTCGGCAACGCTCCCTGTGCCAGGGACGCGGCCGCAGGAGGAGGGGAAGGGGCGCGTGGCGGGGGCAGGGCTTGAGTGTCTGGCTGGTTTCGGGGGAGTCTTGTCTCATCTGGCTGGTTTCGGGGATTTCTCTTTCCTTTGTGGCCAAAGGTTTTCCAGGGTTAAAAATGTTCTTTTTTTTAGAACATCAAACATCGGTTAAAGGCGAAAGGGTTGCGCTCTGCTTGGGGCCGTCCGTCCGCTGAGGACGAGGAGGGAGTGGGCTGCCGCCCTGGCCTGTGGCGCTGCTACCGCACACTGTCCGAGGCACCGAGAGGCCACGGACTCGTCCTCAACCCCAGAGACACAGCTCTGCATCGAGGAGCTGGGAGGAAGCGCCAGGCGCTGTGGGGACATGGATGGGCAGGCCTTGGCCGGGGGCAGGATGGGGAGGACAGCCCTCAGCCCCGGCCTGCTGGGCACAGGCCCCGGGGGCACAGGAAGCCCTGGCGCGGCCCGCGGGGACAGCCAGGGGCCCAGCCGGGTGAGGGGCCGGCAGATGGTTTCTGTCCACGGGGCCGTGCTTATGTTAATTGCAGATATTTTTACCGTATTGTGTTACTCCATCCATCTTTGTGAACGGTCCGTCTTGTAAAATTCTTTTAATGATGTTATTTTTTCTTGCCTATCTTCATCATCTGCAATTATTTATAATATCATTGTCTTTGTTTCAAATACTGGGTATAAACATTGTTGTAACAGTTCTTCGATGGGGTTCATATAATTTTTACAATTGCTTAGAAGTGCTTCACCGGCCAAAGAGGGCCGAGGCGGGCCATTCTTCTGGGGGGAAGAGGCACCCCAAGGGCTCCCCATGCTCGGTGACACGGCCCCCCTGGTCAGGATGCTCCAGAGAGGGCGGTGTGTGGCTGGCTCGGGACCGGGCCTCTGAGCTGCCGTCCCCACAGACGGAGCCAGAGCCCCACAGGCCCCTGTCGGGTGAGACGCCAGGGAGAGATGGATGGTTTGTTTTCACTTTACAGGGATTTTCTGAAGCTTCAGCCCTCGCCCCTCACCTCTGCAGCCCCCTTTTCTCCCTGCCAGGCTGCTTTATGGAGTCTCCTCGGCTGGCTGGGGACAGGACCTGGTGGGAAGCTGCTGACCGCCCGGGGATCCTCCTGGGGGGTCCCTGTTCCTCAGGGTTGCTGCCCTGACGCAGCTGCTTTGGGCCCGGGTGGGGCTCCCTGGGGACTGTGCAGGCTCCCTGGAGCACCACCACACACCGCAGACCCTGGCCCCCTCTGCTCTAACACGCGCAAGGCCCTCCTGGAGTGAGCCCACTTCCCTCCGCAGGCTCTCACGGAGCCCGCCGCTCCCTGCGCCGCCCACCTTCCCTGACGGCGCAGGCCCAGAGCTGGGGCCCGGGGCCCACGTGGGCCCTGCCCAGGGCCCAGGCCCGCTGCGGCCCAGCGACGGGGACTCATCCTTCCAGGTGGGAGGAGCCTGTGGCGCTCGCTGCTGCCCTGGCCTCGAGGTGGTGGGGCCGGGGGCGGCAGGGGCTGCCTCCCGTGGCTCTGGGACCCCTAAGACCCTGGAGCCATGGCTGACGGCGGCCCAGGTGGGCCCGGTGCAGGGGTCTGAGCTGGGGGTGGTCTCTGTGTCTTGGGCCCAGAGTCGTGGACGCACCCGCTAGGCGCGTTCAGTGCACTCCGCGTGCTGGAGAACGTGCAGCCTCCCAGCGCCACGCTCTCACTTGGTCTCTTTTCTCTACATGACTTCCCTTTCATGCGGTTGGGCGTATGTGCTACGTGCAACTTTGTGTTCCGAGTCCTTTCAAAGGTGACGTTAGCCGTTGGCCACGTACCCTCGCGGGGCTCCTCCAGGGAGGTGATGCTTCGGGCTGGGCATGGTCCTGCTGGGTCCTCCTCCCTGGAAGGGCCCTTCCAGGTGAGGGTGGCTATGCGGAAACACTGTCCTCAGGGGCATGAGCGGGCATGTGGGGGTCGCTAGGCCTTCTCTGCCGACGTGCGGCGCGGACAGGTGTGAAATCTGAGGAACGTGAGTGTTCAGCACACTTTTCTTTCCACTTTTCCCTATGGATCAAGTTATTTAAGAGAGTTGGGAAGAAAAAAACCCTCATAAAAGACCCATCTTACAGATGAGGAAACTGAGGCTCAGGAAGGTTAACATTCTAGCCAGGCTTTCAGGCGGGTCTGGTAAGCTGCAGGCCCTTGCTCTTTGCAGGAGCCCAGTCCCTGCCTCCCGGGCACACGGCTGCAGAGCCCGCACATGCCCAGCCCACAGTGCCCCAGTAAAGGCTGGTGGCCCCAGGTGCGTGCCCCTAAGGGGGTGGCCCGAGCACATGTTCCTGAGGGTGCCCGAGAATCCACTCCAGGCAGCGTTTGCGGGCGGGACTCGGTGTCTGGCGTGGTATGCGTGGGCAGGGCGCACCTTACAGGAAAGGAAACAGTTTCATTTTGAACCCAGAGGGCCGGCGCAGCCCGAAGGCCCACTGTGTGAAGGCTGTGGGGACACGACCACACCGTGACTGGGACGCCAAGCGCCCCCACCCCCCGGCACCAACGTGAGATTCCAGCTCCCTGGCGCGCGGTCACCTGTGCCGCCGCGGCCTCCACCTTCCCCCGTCCCTCTGCCTTCTCAGACCGTCGTCCGGTCAAGACCTGCCTCTGACCGCGGGCTGACCCCGCAGTGGCTCCGGGACCCCTGCACCCATGGCGGCCCACCCCCGGGTGCTGCCCCACAGCCAGGCTCCGGGTCCCTCAGAGGCATGACCTGGAATGCGAGCAGGGTCACTGGGAGCCAGCAATGTGGAGCCGGACGGGGGCACTCTTGTCACCGCCAGCCACGGCCCCCACCCTCACCACCCTCCTCCCAGCGGGTCCCCAAGCTGTCTCACAGGGAGGGCCTCAGCCTTCCGGACGGAGGTGGCCCTTTGGAAGGGGTAGTTTTGTCAACGCGGGCCCTTCAACCGTGAGGCACCAGACTTTGGGGGAAGCTCCTCGGGTGTCACAGGGAGGGGCCGTCCCGCGAGCCTGGCCAGCTTTGAGGCCTCAGAGGGCAGCGTCCAAGGCTCCACAAGGCGCTGCTCCCGCACGACAGCTCAGAGTGGACATGTGGCTCTGACGCCCCCGTGTCCGTCCTGAGACTTGAGTAGGAGTCATGGGTCGCGATGGGCAAGCACAGCCCAGAGACAGGCTTCCTGTGGTTCAGACCGTTTTAGGTTTTCGTCAGGAAATTCTACATAAAGTGCGTCAGATGGAGCCTGGCTCCCAGGCCTGAGCTCCCGGCCACTGCAGGTCCTGCCTCTCCCTCTCACCTGCAACCCGGCCTGGCCCCACGGGCTGTGCGGCCCCACGGGCTGTGCGGCCCCACGTGAGAGGCCCAGCACGCCTGGGGTGGGGCGGGACACCCAGAGGACTCCCTGGCCTCCTTCCCGGCCTGCAGAGCCAGCGAGAGGCCCAGCCGCCACTGCAGCTGCCACGACCGTGGCCACCGGCTGGCACAGCGGGACCCCAGGCAGCAGACATGCGCCGCAGCCCCATGGGGACCAGGCCCGCCTCAGAGCCAGCAGGAGGCAGGAATGGGGCGGCAACCCCAACTCCAGGGAGCCACGTGCCCCGAGCTGCCGGTCCGAGTGGCTCCATGCCCCGCGCAAGCCAGGCAACGTGCCCTGGGTGCTTAGACCAGACGCGGTGCCCACGGCCGCCGTCTCCGGGACCCGCTGGCTCTTGGGCACAGGGCGGTGGAGGCAGAGGCCAGGAGGCCCTGCGGGCTGAGCCTGGCAGGGTGACAGCGCCCGCGAGCAGGAGGAGACCACTGCACTCACCAGGGACGTGGACCTTGAATTTGCCGCTCTGTCCAAAGGCGCTGTCGATGACCCCCAGCTCGCCGGTGGACAGGTACACCCTGAGTCCCACGAACAGCTGGATGTTGGTTTCCTTCTTGAACAGGGAGCGGCCGATCACGCTGTGGTCGTCCAGCACCTGCGCCCACCCACCCAGGGAGAGCGTCAGTGCTGGGGGAAGGCCGGCTGCCACGTGCATGGGCGGTCAGCCTGCGTCACTGCTGATGACCAGCCCCCCTACCTCACCACCCACAGGGATACACAGAGGTGACGGGAGTCCACGGCAGTCCCGCCCGCCCGTCCTGGAGCCAACAGCTCCTCAGGAAGGCCAAGAGGGTGCTGCCACTCCTGAGCCCGCCCCGCTCACGCTTCAGCGACCTCCCGCCCCCAGGCCCCCTGCCAGCCCCACTCCATGGCCTCTCAGAGAGGGGGGAAGGGGCTGTGCACGCGTGTGTAAGCACCAGGTCTACCAGGCCTCGGAGTGCCAGGGAGGCCTCCTCCTGCCCTCTGGGCCCTGGGCACTGCCTAGGCAGCATGCGGAGGCGGGCGTGCGGTCAGCAGGGACCTCCTTCTGGGGTCCCGCAAGCCAGGCTCAGGAACATCGCACTTCTGCCCACGATGCCAAGATTTGGCCAAGCACCCGGATGGGCTGCTCTGAAGAGCAGAAACTGCCCCACTTACCCTAGACCTTGCAGAAAAACACAGCCTACCCAACTAGATTCATCAGCCAGATACCAGGCACACGCGCCCCCCTCTCCCAGTGACAGGCGGACGGGACACAGGCCCGCGGAGAGCCGTCAGCCTCGCCCCCGTGGGAGCTGCTCCGCACCCTCCACGCCCACAGACTTGGCGCTGCCCTCCGCATGGCAGCCGCCAAGCCTGTGTGAGTGTGCCCTGGGCCCGCTGTGCACGGACTGCACGGGGCAGCTGCTCCGACCCTCAGAACCGGGGAGTCCAGGGGAGCAGGCGTCACCAGCCTCAGGGCGAGGGTGCCTGTCGCCTCCGCAGGCCTCCAGCTGAACCCCCCAGAAGGGCTTGTATGTGAAGTCCTGTCCCAGCCTCGCGCAGGGCCTGGTCAGCCAGCAGGGCCAGGACGGCAGCTGGATGGGCCCGCGGGTCTGGGCCAGCCGTGCGTCCCCGCCCTGGGGGCCAGTCCCGAGCTCGGTGTCACTGCTGAGGCCGCTGGCCAGAGCGGGGAGGCCCTCAGAGCCCCGCGGACCCGCAGGCCGTCTGCAAGGGTTTTTCCCGAGCTCAGGGACAGGATCTGAGTTGCTTGCCAATGCGGGGGTGGGGGGACAGCAGAGACAGACACCTGCCAGGGAGCCAGGGCACCCCCTGCATCCGGAACACGGCCTCCAGCAGCGACGGGGTGCAGCCGTGGGTCCCAGCAAACCTCTGCCGCAGGGCTGGCGTTCAGTGACCCCTGGGGTCAGAGAGCGAGTCCTCTTGTGGACAGTCAAGCTCGTCTCCACAGGCTCCCAGCCTCAGCGGAACCCTCGGGGATCAGACACCAGCACGTCCCACGGGGAGGCCGGCTTCCCCACGAGCCCACCCCGGGACGTCGGGCGGGGCCCGCACTGAGCCTCGGCAGTAAGGCCGTCCGAGGGGCCGCAGTGTTCATGACGGACCCGCCTGGCTGGCCGGCCCTGCAGCTGTGAGCCGCTCCCCGAGCGCAGCAAGCCTTGCACGGGGTCCGCCGGTCGCGGCCCCTCCGCCCCGGCCCCCAAGCAGGACTCAGCTGCGGTGAACCTAGTTACGCGCGTCTCTCTTCGGCTGGCTCCGCGGCGTGGACTGGGACTTGCCAAGTCCTGAGGCAACTGTCCTAACTCCAGCCAGAGGATGGGCGCCAGGACGGGGGACCGCTGGAAGGGGGTCTGGTCCGCGTCCCCCGGCCCCGCAGCCTGTGCCCAGGGCTTTGCTGAGCCTCGGGGGCTTCTTCCAGAAGGACTCCTGGCAGGAGTGGGGGCTGGTGTTGGCGAGAACAGGGGAGACCCAGTAGCAAGACAGCCACCCAGGGGCCAGGACCTTGGCCACAGAAGCTGGAGCTGGGGGCAGTGGGGGCTGCAGGTGCGGGCGCTCCTCTGATGCGCCCAGGGCCAGCAGGGCGAGGCGCCCAGCCCGCGGAGGACGGGCACCGGGAGGGCCCCTGGGGAGACCTCTGCTGCCAGTGGGCCCTTGGAGCCGCCAGGACCGGCAGCGCCCAGGTCCTCGGACGAAGGTGTCCAGGCTCGTGTGTCCTTTCCAGCTTAAAGGGCACGCTGCCATGACCGTGCCTCCCCCAGCGCCAGGCGAGGCGGCCCGGCCCCTCGCCAGTCTCGGCACCCCATCCTGGGGGCACAGGACACGTGTGCCCCCTACAAGGTGGCTGTAAGGAAGACAGGGTCTTTGGGGACGACTGGCCCCCGTAACCCCCCTGGGCAAGCCCAGGGGTGGAGACTGGCCCACAGGTCACCTCACGCTGTCGGGTGACTTCCAGAGGCCTCGGGGCTTGGCTCCGGCCTGAACGCCCACTAACAGGACGCCCAGGCCCACTCCTCAAGACCGAGGCCTGCCCAGCACCCAGGGCGCCAACCCGCAGGGACAGGCCCCATGCCCACGGCCCTGACTCATGGCCCCTGCCTCGCTGACTGTCCCCACCCCTGGGCGCCGACGTGGGCAAAGCTCTTCCAGTGTCAGAAGGGGCACCAAAGCGCCGTGCTCCGGGATAAAAGGTGGGTAGACACTGCTGGGCACCTCTCATGGGCCAGGCTCACCCCTCGAGCCAGGCCCTCCCACATGCGGTCTCACCAGCTTTCCACCAGCTCTGTTAGAGAGGCCACAGCTTCTGGGCTGGGGGTGGGGGGACTGGTCCACGGCTGGGCCAGGCCAGCACCCGCTCGGGACATCGGATCCAGAGCCAGCACTGTCCACCATGGCCAGCCGCCCTGGCCCTCTGACTACATAAAAAAAGCCATTTTCAAAGGGGGGGCCAACAGACATGGGCTATCAGACGCTGTGGGGAAGGCAGGAGAGACCTGGGTGCTGGGCGGGGCCAGCACTCGCGGGCGGCCATCCGATCCCCCCGAGGCGGGGTCTGCTCAGCTGCGGCTCCAGAGGAGTCTCGATTTCCCTGAGCGGCCTGGGAGCCGGGTGGGGTCCGGGGGGCTGCAGGCAGCGCTGCTGGACAGCGAAGAGCTCGCGCTGGCCAGAGGCAGTCTCAGGCTGGCTGCGCCCGGGCCGGTGTGCTCCCCGGAGCCCGGGGCACAATTAGCCAGCCGTCAGCAGTGGAGCGGGGCGAGCCGGGAGCCGCGGCAGAGCTGCCCAGACTTCAAAGCCAGCCAGCGCGCCCAGTGGCGTCTGTGCGTCCACACTTGGTTGGGCCAATGCCACAGGCTCCTATGCCCAGCCCGCAGGCCCTGCCCGTCCGGCGCCAGCGGGGGCCAGGCCCAGGGGCACTGGCACACCCAGGCTGACCCCAGCATGGTGGAGAGAGAGGTGCCAGCTGGGGACCCAGGCAACTGCGCCAGGAGGGAAGCCCAGGAGAGCAGATGGGGCCTGGCGCTCGGAGCCGGCCCTGCCCACACGGCCGCCCCCCTGCCCGCGGTCCTGAGGGTGGCGGTGCACAGTCCCTGCTTCTCCAGCAGGGAACTGAGGGAGAGAGGCTGCCCAGCTCCCGGCCATGTCGACTCTCACTGAAACTTGTCTGCAGGCGGCCACGGCGAAGACGACAGCACGCCTCCCAGTGTGAGGCACGCGGAGCAGCATGCTAAGGCCCCTGGGGGTCAGCACTGGGGGCCAGCAGAGGGCGAGGCACAGGGGGTCGGAGACGAGGCCACGCAGCCCGCAGTCACAGGCTCCAGGACCCTGCACACCCACCCCCATCACCGCGGCTACACACACTCAGGGCTGCACCAGGACGGCCTCAGGCAGGCCCCATGGGAGCCCGAGTCCCCGGCGCCAGCCATACGCACTGACCAGCTGGGCCAGGCAGCTGCGGGCCCACCTGTGTGCTGGCCTGGCTCTGACTGGCCGAGCCGGAGGACGTGCACACGGTGCCCCATCTGAGGACCACAGGCAGGAAGGTGTGCTCACCCGCTCCACAACGCCGTGCTTCTGCTTCAGCTTGTACACGCGCAGTGCGGGCAGGGCGCTCTCCGCGTAGTTCCTGTCTTCCAGCCCGTGCAGCAGGACACCGTGGAAGGCCAGCCGGCACGCATTGGCGTGGATGTCGGCGTCTAGCCTGGAGCCAATCACCAGGCACAGCCGTGGGCAGGTGACGGGCTTCTCGAACTCCACCAGGGCCCACTGCTGCCGGGGGCAGCAGCCTGCCGAGGCCTGGCCCGCCTTCTCGTCGGCCTCAGCCGGGCCCGGGCCCGGGCCCGGGCCCGAGCACAGGTACTGCTCCTGGAAGAGGTACTCGCGGGAGAAGTCGAAGGAGTCCAGCACGGGCTCGCGGTCGAGGCTGTCGGGGGCGGGGCTGAAGAACATCACCCGGCCCATGACGGTCTCGTGGCCCACGGTGATGTGGAACTTGGCCTTGGTCTGCAGGGGGCCCCGAAAGTAGGGGATCTTCTCCACGGAGATGAGGGCTGCGTGGACCGTGTGCAGGGACCCAGGGGCGCACACCAGGCCGCGCTCCAGCAGCTTGGGATCGAACTGGGTGACGCAGACACCGAGCCGGTCCCCCTGCGCAGCGGAGCTGACGGGCGTGTGGAACATCTGCATGGACTTCACTTTCCTCACCACCTGGGCGGGGCAGGAGAGCAGGCTCAGAGTCTGCACCTCAGGGCGGGGCCCACGCGGAGAGGGCTGTGTCCCAAGGCTGCCAGCAGCCACGGGCCCCGAGCAGACGCCCCCGCACGGAGCGGGCCCACGGGGCGCCCGGCCTGGCTGTAGGCAGCGGCCACTGCAGCGGGGCCCCTCTCGCCTCCTCCCACCCAGGCTCCGTCCTGCACTTTCTTTCCCAGCTCTCAGTCTAGCCTTGCTTTCCCACCAACCCCCTGCCTTCCTGGCCTCGCCCAGCTGCCTTGAAAGTGCAGGACAAACACGGCTGCCCAGACCCCAGTGGGCAGAGCCCTGCCCCAGTGCCTCCCGGCCATGCCACCCGCTGTGCCACCCCTGCCCGCTCAGACCCGCCCGCTACCAGCCTGCGGGCTTCACCGGGCAGAGCCACTCCTCATTCCCTGGACACACGGGCCCCAGGGCCACTGCGTGCTGGGCGCTGTTCCGGGCGTGGGGACAGGGCCAGCTGTGTCCACAAAGAACGCAGCACCCAGAAACAGCAGCACAGGCACTGTCACGGCAACGACGCCTATTAGCATAAGCGGAATAGACACGCGGCGCTTCGTGTGTGTAGGTACGAGTGACTAACGCGCACAGTCTGTGCATCACTCATGCCCTGCTTAGAGCAAATGATGCCAGGGCCCCGGGCTGGGGGCTGAGGAGACTGCTTGTGAGGGGGCAAAGGTCAGGGAAGACCTCTGCGGAGGCCGTGTCTGAGCTGACACCCTGATCACAAGAGCCAGCTGTGCGGGGGCAGAGACGGTCCACTCATAGCTGGGGTGCCTGGAGGTGTGGAGGCGGTGGGGGCTGCAGCGGGGCACGGCTGGAGGCCACCAGGGGCGACGGTCTTACTTGTTCCCGAACCTTCACACGCCCACCCCAGGAGAACATTTCTGTGCCCAAGGCGGCTAAATTAGGAGCAGGCGCAGAAAAGGCCCCACAAATGTGCACAGCGCGAGCAACGCGTATGCAGAGACCGACATCAGGGTGATGAGACCATCAGAGGACCTCTGCTTACAGCAGCAGAGGAGCAGAAACCCCCCACCGACACCCTTGATGGAAGGCAGTGCCAGCCACTCGGTTGCAGGTGCCCAGTCTACGAGGTTGGGGTGTGGAACCCCCGTTTCCTCCCCGTGGAGGAGGGCTGGGCGGAAAGAGCCCAGTCCTTCCCAGTGAAGCCTGAAAAGCCGGTGTTTGTTTAAAGACCATTAACCACCTAACCAGGAGGTCAGGGGGCAGAGAAAGTGAGAGGAGCGGTGTCAAAAGCCACTGTCAAAATCAATCAGAGAGAGACACCCTGCACGGTCTGCGCGGGCGCCGGGACACGGCCTTCCAGGAATGCGGCGCGGGGTGACCGAGTGGCCGCGGAGTATCACGTGACACCAGCCCTGCCTGGCGTGTGGGGCCCTGCTGGAGCCGTGTGCGGCCTCACCCTGGCTGCGCCACGGGCCTGCTCCCCAGCCTCGCGATGTGCTCACCGCTCTCTGCAGGGTCCTGTCCCCACAGCGTGCCTGCCACACCGTGTGTGAGGGGCACCTGAGCCTCCACGGGGGAAGCGCCTGCAACACGCAAAGGACTGGCGAGACGAGTGACAGTCCCAGGGAGACGGGGCAGTGGGGGGCAGCTGGCAGGAGGCGAGGAGGACACCATCAAGCCAGCCAACACTTTTTCAAACTTGAGCTCATGCCTCTAAGCAGTTTGGCCCTTTTTGATTAATAAACAAGCTTTACCATCCTCTGGGTCAGTTATTCTTCATAAAACCCTACGAGGCAGGCCAATATTTTTACATTCAGTTTTATGGATGAGAAAACAGAGGTTTTTGATGTCTCCAAGGTCACAAGGCAAATAGACTTGGACTTGGGCTGATCGGCTCTGGGACCTTGAGGCAGGCCTGGCCCCTGGCCTGTCCCCTGACCACCCGACCAGCTGACCTGGGGTGGCGCCGGGGGCCGCAGGGTGGACACCCCACCATGAATCCAGGAAGGAGGGGCTGGAGGCGGGGCCAGCCGTCTCCCCTGCCCCAGCGGAACTCAGCGGTGCCTCCTGATGGCCAGCCCGGCAGACTTCAGACTTGGCCCCTCAGAGCCCCTCAGCGCCCCACTCTGCCCAGCAGGGCTAGAGAGAGAGCAGACAGACGCCTTGGCCCACGCACTCAAGGGCTCTCTCCGGCTTCTGAGCCTCCGCACCGTGCTTTCTGGTGTCTGCGGCCCTCGGCGGAAGGCTGGGCTCACAGTGACCGGGGCGCTTTCTAAGGCCGCTGAACACCGGCAGGGAAGCGGCCCCAGGCAGAATCCCGAGGTGGGCGTCTCTGCCCTGCACAGCACCAGCCTGCAGGACCGGACACCCAGCCAGCGGCGGCGAGGGCAGAGGAGAGCCATGGTGTCCGCAGGGCGCTCGTCGCGTGACAAGCTGGTCCTCACTGGACGCCCAAACACCCCCAGATGGCTCCGGTGACTGCACTTCACAGATCCGGGACTGAGGCCCGGGGGCAAGGCACGTGCCTGTCTGGAAACCCCTCTCCCGTCACCCCACACACATCAGCGCCACCAGCGTCCGCGAGCGCCACGGCCCTTGACCCGGCTCTCTGGCAGTTTTTTCTGCTGCACAGGACACAGAGCAGCCGGAGCCACCACAACACACGCGGGGGACCAGCCCCTGACAGCCTCCAGGACAACAGATGCCGGAGAGAAGGGGGCTGAGCCACGCTTCTGATGGGCAGAGGTTGCTGTGATAATGGCACCGGCTGTAATGAGATTGGACCCCTGTTATCCGCTCCTGTCCACTAATGAGCCTGGAAGCTCCTGGCAGTACCAAAGGCGAGGGTCAGGCCCTGCCACTGCATCAGCGCTTAATGAAATGTAAGTCAGGGGAGGAGGAGAGGCGCACAAGGTCGACACTAACAAGCTTACACCAAGATCAGTTACTGCAATCCAAAGAGGCTCAGACCGGAGGGAAAAATGAAATCAGCTTTCAAAGATCGTCTAGGTTTGGCTCCATCAGACCTGACCAATTTGGTTTAATAAGGTTTCAATTTGGCTGCTCTTATTTCTCCCTCTTCTTTGAGCTGGGCCGGGCACAGATAAGACATCCCCCGCCTGGTGCATTAACTGCGTCCTGCACAGAAAGCAAAGCTCAGGGCGCCGCTGGGGAGAGGGTGGCCTGGGCTGCGGGGGCAGTGGGGTCGGTCCCCACCCACTCGTGTTGTAGAGGAACAAGCCATTCAGAGAGGTTTGGAGTCAAGCGAGGTGCCCACAGCCTGTGCTCCCTCATGGGACTGACCTGTCTGAGCCGCCACTCGTCCTTGGCCTCAGTGTGGGGTTGAAGGCCTGGAGGCCTGACTCCGGCCTTGCCGCCCTGGAGCAAGCTCCACGGAGTCCTCACGTGTCCCACCACGGGTGTTCAGAGCCACGTGAGCACCCCAGGAGGTGCAGGCGCCTGTGAGGTCCAGGGCAGGGCCGTGCTGCCGGCTGCTCGACGACTCGTCCCCTGCCCTGGGTGGGCGTCTGCTCCTGTCGGAGGCCTCTGTGCACACCCGCCTGCAGGCTCACACAGCGGCCGGGCGGGCCTCAGGGCCTGTCCAGGCTGCTCGCCCGCCTGCCGCGGTCCCTGCCTCTCCCCACGCCCACACTCGCGGTCACGCCACCGCAGGGGCCCTCCTGTCACGCCTCGTGCTCCCGAGCACTGCCACGCAGACCCGCGGACGGGCGCACGCCTGCCTCACTGCCCGATCGCCCACTGCTGCGGCCACTCGCCCCCAGCAGCACCGGGAAGCGCCTCCACACGGCGCTGCGGGCTGTTTGCTGCCGCCCGGCTATTGCCCACTGGGATGGGGCTCCTCGGGGGTCCCTGCTGCCCCCACTTCACCCTGAGGCAAAGGGGCGAAGCTCCTCCCCACAGCGGATGGCCAGGCCCAGTGGCCTCCCAGGCGTGCTCGGAGGCGACATTGCAGGAGGTCAGGCCAGTCCCTCCCTGTCCTGGCTCGGTGCCCCAGCCCCTGCCCCTGGGCACCGGCACCACCAGGAGCCGGGCCTGGCAGCGCTGGCCCACTCCTCAACCCGGCCTCATCCTGGGAGGCTCTGCTGCTGCCCAGCGCTGGGCTCTGCTCCATGCAGACATCCCCGGGGGCCTCAGCCAAAGCCAGCTGCCCCCGGGGAGGAGAGTGAGGAGACCTTCCTCTCCGGGGTCCCTGCTAAGAGGAGGAGGCCGTCTTCAGAAGCCTGGGGACCCACACGCACCCCTGACCAAGTGCAGGCTCCAAAGGGGGCCCTGCCTACCGCGCGTCTGTCTACTCCAGCCACTGCCCCGCCCCCAAGTGCCCGGCCAGGCTGTGCATCCCACCCGGAGCTCGGCAGCCCCCGGGCCTGTGCACCGCCCCAGCTCAGGCCCTGCCCAGAGTCCCGGGGCGCAGCGGGCGCTTATGCACGGTCAGGCCCCACGGCGGTGCCGCACCTGCACGCCTGGCTCTGCTCTCTGGGTGCCTGCCCATGGCAGGCCGTGCCACCCTGCTGCCTGCTGGCCCCTCCTGCTGCTGTCTCGTGGTGGGCACCGGGCGGGCGGAAGGGGGATCGGGTTTCCTACCACAGGGCCTGAGAGGCCCCGCCCCTCCACTGCAACCTCACAGATTCACCCAGGTTCTTAGTCACCCAGTCCGGCAACAATGGAAAACCATAAAAGTGACAAGGGGCCTGCCAGGAAGCTCCACGCTCCTTCTCCCAGCCACCCTCCGCGCATTTGTCATCCCATAAAAGTTTAAATTGAATTACAACGATGTCTGATTCTCCTGTTTTCCATACAACTGGGGCTTTAATTGTTTTTAACGACATCCTTGGGCTTTTTGGGGGGTAAGGAATCCTTGGGAGGTGAGCCAAGGGGCCCAGCTCTGACCCGGGGCTCAGCTTGGAGAAGCGTCCCAAGCAGGGACATGGCCACACTCGGGCTGTGGAGAACCAACCGGGTGGCCTGGGTCCTGGGCAGGCGACGGGGTTTCAAAGAATGAGCCCCCTCGGACGAGACTGGGGGAGTCTCAGAAATGAAAGCACCACCTCTCCCTCCCTGGCCCCTCAGGGCAAGCTGCGGGGCTCATGGTGCCGGGGAGCCTGCCAGCCCATGGGCCCCAGAGCCCAGCAGTCCCGGAGATGGCAGAGGGGGGCAGGTGCAGGATGCCAGCTGCTGGGGGCACAAGAACCGCTTCTAAGTTTTAAGGTTGATGGAAATTTTTGTGTTTGATGCCGTAACATGTCCATGTTTGTTTTAAAATAAAAACAAGGCTTGGGTTTAACTGTCCGCTTGGAAACTGACCCGCTGGCCGTGGGCTGCCAGTGCCTGGCCCGTGGGGGTAGTCACCCCAAACGCCCGGCCACGGAGAACTACATTCAGCCCGTGCAGGCTCCAGGGCTGCAGATGACAAAAGTCAGGGGCACTCGCCTGCTCCCGACACCGGCCGAGCTGGGAACCGAGCCAGAACCGGCAAACCGGCCTCAGTGCGCAAAGGCACCTCGGCCCCGCCTAGCCTGCCTGTGAGAAGCCGTCCATGGGGAGGACGCCAAGGACCCAGGGAGCCGCGGGGCGAAGAAGAGGCTCAGCAAAGGCTGGCAGAGTCTCTTCCACGCCTGAGAGATCTCCTGAGGCACCGGTGAAGCCTAGGCTGACTAGGGTCTGCCTGGAAATCTGGAGAGGGCTCTCAGACATGGAAGGTTCCCAGCGCAGACAGCCGACATGCCCACCTGCTGGTGGGGCTGCGAGGGACCCTGTCACGCTATCTGAGGAGCGCAGTGGCTGCAGGTGAGATGGACGAAGATTAAACCCGGAAAGCTAGAACTCAGAGTGGAGAAAGCCAAGCAAGTGAGCAGCGCCCAGGTGGGGTGGCAAGTCGGGTGACGTGTCCCATCAAGGGGCCGGCTGGGCGTAGGGGAGCTAGGGATGCGTGAGAGGCCCAGCGCAGGCGAGGCGAGGCAGTGATCGTGGCGGCAGCAGGCGGACCCCACCCGTCTTAACGTCCGCGGCCTCGGGGGCCCAGCGCGGCTCTCCGCATCTCCAGACCAGTGGCCAAGGTCCACTCTGGCCTCTGGACTGCAGCTTGTGGTCTGCAGACCCTCTGCTGACATGCTAACCAACGGGCTGCTCAGACGCCTGGGGACCTCGTCACCTCCCCTCGCCACTGCTGCCGTTCAGGGAGCACCTACTGTATACCCTGGGCAGCGTTCCAACAAGCTCAGCTACACCAGCCCACTCAGCCCTCACACAGGCCCGAGGAGTCCTCGGCCTCACCGTGACCCCCGGGGAGAGGGGGCAGATGGGGCCTCCCTGACAGCAATGGTGGGCTGGGACGCAGACCCTGCTGGGAAAGCTCTATGCCAGGCCTCCCGGAGGACGCGGGTGGTGCAGGAAGAGGCTGGCACAGAACTGGAGGCAAAGCTGCTACGTGAACTTGCACTTGCATGCAAGGGCTCCAGCGGTGCAGGCTCTGCGGCCAGACCTCCTGGTCAGCTCCCTTGAGCCAGCCCAAGACGCTGGGCACATGGGGCTTGCCCTTTCCGCTTCCTCAGATGGAAAATGCACCCGCCTCCCCGGGCAGCGAGCAGGATTACCCCAGGTAATCCGTATGGAGCCATTCACCTGGCATCAAAAGCTGGGAACTGTTTAGTAAAGATGAGCCGTGAACACGATTACTATTAATACTGAGTCATCAGCAGAAAGGAGACGTGCATCCCAGCTTCACTGGGGTTGCTGTGATGATGAATTCACAAGAGGATGTGAGGGCCAGGGCTGAGCCCAACACGGGGCTCCAGGGCCCGTATCCCCTGAAGCTGAAGGACCGAGGGCTGCAAACATCTCTGCAGAAGGCCAGACGGCCACCACCTCGGGCTCCCAGGCCCCACGGGCTCCGTCGCAGCTGCTCAGCTCTGCCATAGCTGCTCAGCTCTGCCGTCGTAGCACGAAAAGCTTTATGTCTGAGAGGAGGCAGTGGGCAGTGGCCGGCTGACCCTGCCTGGCTCTGAGCCGCCTGGGAGAGACCTGAGGCAGCCAGCCAACTTGCCCAGGCCCGGCTCTGCCCGATCCCCCCCGGGTGCTCCTGAGCGGCTAATGCACCGCGAGGTAGGCCGCCAGCGACCGGCCTCCCTGGGTAGTCACCTGTGAGCACTTCCCCAGCTCGGGGCACACAGCACAGGCCAGGCCTGGTCCTGCAGCCCGGGGCAGGGGGCGGCGGAGACGGCTGTGGGAAAAGAACGCGCCCCCTCGTCTGCGGCCTGCCTGCTGAACCGTGCCTTGCCCTGCGGAGCGGACACAGAAGGATGCGCGGCCGCCCCCGGCTGGGTGCGGGGCGATTACTATTCCGGCCCGTCTCCTAGGAAGTGGGGAGAGGTTGATTCACTCGAGAGGACTTCCCGGAGCTTAGGGTGGGAGCTTTGCGCAAAGTCTGGGGTAGACCGGGTAACACACAGGCCAACGGGAGTCGTTATATCACAAACAAAAATCGGCCCATGAATATACATAATCCCCAAGGTAATTCTCCCAATCTCACGACGGCAATGGAGCCACCCTCGCTCACTGAGGCATGAATATTTACCGTCCTCTGGCTTTACTGCTCTCGATCTGGGTTCAATTTTGCAAATTAAAATGAGGGCCGTGTGGACAGAGAGATTACAGGAGAGCCTCCTGAAGCCTGCTGTCCCTGGCGATGCAGCCGGCACGGTCAGCGGCCCCTTCCCGCTGGCAGATGCTGCGGCCTCGAGGGTCAGGAGCTGGAGCCACGGGGCAGGGGTCGCGGACGGGTCGGGACCGGGCGCCTGGGCAGCAGGCTGACGGTCCCCGTGTGGAAATGTGTCACCGAGGTGGGAAAGGTGTGTCGTCAGCCCAGGAGACTTGCCTTGAGCAGCGGAGTGAGCAGGGGTTTGACGCAGGCAGGCCGAGGCTCAGAGCCTGGCCAGGATGCGGGGCTGGGGTACGGCACATCCCCGCTCTGGCCTCGGTGTTTTCATCTGTGAAGTGGGGATGATCACCGCCTCTCCCAGGCCAGGCGAGAATGGCGGCTGTGCAGGCACCTGCAGGGCGGGCCCCGGGGGTCTGCGGCCCACAGGCAGGGGCCAGACGGCCTGCTGAGGCAGCAACGCCAGCCACTCTGTCGCGCGCTGGGCGGGCCCGGCCCCCATGCAGCCGGGGAGGCAGGGCGGCCCTGGCACTCCCACTGGGCCTTGCTGAGAGCGGGCATGTACTTCTGTGTCCTGGGTGAGAGGGCAGGGGGGCACGCTTGGAGTGGCAAGAGGTGAAAGGTGCCTGATGGGGGCTCAGGGAATCCACCGTCTGCCTGTCCCAGACATGGTTCCCTAGAAACTGAAAGCCAGAGAGAGCCACTTAATCTGCCCCCGTGGCTCCGAAAGCCAGCTGGAACAGAATCTGCATGGATTTGGTCCAAAACTCCTCTGCAAGGATGGAACCACCACGGCTGGAGCGGCAAGGCCCCTGGCTGCCCTGGCTCACATGGTCCTGGGCAGCGGGGGTCCCCACGCACGCGGACGGCTGGACCAGGCGGCGCACAGACCAGACTCCTGCGCGCGGAGCCCGTTGTATGCCCGGCCCTCTGAGGGGTACGAGGGGGCCAGACACCAGGACATAAGCCCCCCACCCCAGTGTTTCCAGCACTGACAGTCACTCCCACCCGGGCACCGCACACCAAGGGCTCTCCCGGGGCGGCAAGGACACCAGGGCTCGAGGGAGAAGCCACGGTGCCCAGATGGCAGGGACTTGCTTGCAGGGGCCTGGAGGAGGGGGGCAGCTCACGTGGAAGAGGGGTGCATGCGGGGCTGGGGGCGGGGGTTCTTGAGCACGGGGCCTGCAGGGCCCTGGGGTCGGGCAAGGCTGCAGCCTCACCTGCTGGCTGGGGAGGTTGGAAGACCCCCGGGCAGCCCGCGGGGACAGAACCCGAGGGCAAGATAAATGGGGCTGAGGCCTTGCTCACCCACGGCGCCCAGAGCACTCGAGGGCGCCGCACACCGTGGGCCCTGACACTCAGCGCTTGCTCGCGGAGTGAGGGACAGAATGGAAGGAGGGTCTGCACGCGGGAGGTGGGGCTGCAGCAAGGGCAGGCCGACGGGCATGGGGCACGGGACCTGCCAGGTCTGCGGGGCTCATGTGGCCGCTGGGGCCCGGGACCAAAGGGTTACTGGCTGTGCTCGGGAAGCCCGGAGCCCCAGCCTGACTAGACGTCGTCTATTTTCCTTTCTGCTCTCTTTGAGACCCCAGATGTGCTCCTGCACATCAAAAGAGAGCAACTTATAAAGTCAAACTAAATCAAGGGCTTTTGTTCTGAGGCATCGTTGCCGAACTAATTATTCCTGTATGTTGTTTAATGAAACAGCGGTGCCATACATCAAACCAGGGAGCAGGATGAGCACATGAGTTACAGGGAAGGTCGGGGCTGGGATTATAAATTTAACTTTTCCTTAAGAAGAGATGAAACAAGCTGGCCAACTCCCCGCTGTCGAGTGTCATGCAGGGAGAATGATGGCAGCGTGCGCTGAGGGAGGCCGGCCGGCCGTGGAGGCTGGGGCACCGCCGGCCCCCGCTCCTCTGCACCCAGCTCCGGGCAGCCCAGGCGCGAATCATCCCCCGCGCGGAGGCCTCGGGTCCCCGGGACCACGTGACTCCGCCCACGGGCCAACCGGTCCAGGAAGCCGGGACCAGCTCTGAGAAGGCGCGCATGGAGGGCCGTGCGCGGCCAGGGCCCTGGGGCAGCCGGGGAGCCCGTCCTGGGGGTGTGACGGTGCTGCGCCTGCCTCCTGTGGACCGGACCCAGCGCATCACGGGACACGGCCACAGCCAGGGGCCTTTACTCCCAAGAGCCTGTGCACGCATGTGCCTCTGTGTGTGCCTGCGTGTGTGCTTGTGTGTGCATGCTTTTATGTGTACCTGTGTGTGAGTGTGTGTGCCTGTGTATACGTGCATATGTGTGTGTGCCTGCCTGTGAGTGTGTGTGCCTGTGTGTACCTGTGTGCACGCCTGTGTGTATGCCTGTGTGTGTATGCCTGTAGGTATTTGTGTGGGTGCAAATGTGTGTGTGCCTGTGTGAGTGTGCATGTGTGTGCCTGTGTGTGCCTGCGTCTGTATGCATGTGTGTCTGTGAGAGTGTGTGTGTCTGCCTGTGTGTACCTGTGTGTGTACCTGTGTGTATGTGCGTCTATGTGAGCGTGTGCCTGTATGTACATGTGTCTGTGAGAGTGTGTGCCTGTGTGTACGTATGTCTGTGCCTATGTGTATGTGCGTCTGTGTGTGTGCCTGTGTGTATGTGCATCTGTGTGTGCCTATGTGTACATGCGTCTCTGTGTGTGCCTGTGTGTACGTGTCTGTGTGCACGCCTGTGTATGTGTGTGTGCCTGTGTGTACCTGTGTGCATGCCTGTGTGTATGCATGTAGGTATTTGTGTGGGTGCAAATGTGTGTGCGTGTGCCTGTGTGTACATGTGTCTGTGTGTGTGCCTGTGTGTACGTGTGTCTGTGTGTGCCTTTGTGTATGTGTGTGTGTGTGTGTGTGCGTGTGCACACACAGACATCAAACAGATGTACACATGCCCTTACCACTGGCTCTCTCTGGGGCCACAATCTTAGGGAACTTCACTTTTAGCTTTAGGGGACAGTGTGTGAAGCTCTCTGCAAGCATGCATTTCCACTATAATTGAAAAAGGCAATACATAACACCGTTCTTCAAAGCATGGATTCACAGACAAGTGGCCCTGGGACCTCTCTGGTGGTCCAGTGGTTAAGAATCCGCCTTCCAATGCAGGGTGTGCAAGTTTGATCCCTGGTCGGGGAACTAAGACCCCACATGCACCGTAACAAGGATTCCACACATCACAACTGAGACCCAGCACAGCCAAATAAACAGTCAAAAGAAGAACACGAGCGGCCAGACCCTGCGCCAGACGCCCGCGCTGAGGGTGCTCAGGAGGGGCTGTGCTATTCCCGGCATGTGAGACGCTGAGGAAACGGCATGCCTCAGGCGCCACTGGCACCACACACAGCGCTTCAGGGAATTTAAGAAAGAAAACAACGTAAGGACGACAGCAAGAAACAATACAGCAACAGGCTAAGCGCTTTCAAAGGTACGGGATATGCCTGTGAAACTGGCGCTCCATGCACCAGAAACACTGACATAGCAAGCAAAAATTAAGCAGAGTGCTGTCCGCCATATACAAATATATAGCCTGTAACACAGGAAAGTGAATTAAAGGGACTCCAAATAAAAGCGATGGATGGAAAGACGCTCAATTTCCCCGTTACTCTTTCCTGTGTTTTTCCCACTAGCTATATACACTGCTTTTATGATCAGGAGAAAACATGTTCAACAGCAAAGAAAAGACTTGAAGAAGTGCATCCAAGTCACAGCCCCCAGTCCCGTGGCCTGTGCAGGGCAGGAGCGGGCTGGGCGGGCCAGAGGCAGGCAGGCTGGGTGACTCGCGACCGGGGCACTGTTTCTTTATGTGGCTGCGCTGGGGCTCACGTGTGATGCGGGGCACTGTTCTTTATGTGGCTGCGCTGGGGCTCACGTGTGATGCGGGGCACTGTTCTTTATGTGGCTGCGCTGGAACTCACGTGTGATGCGGGGTCCTGCTCCCATGTGGCTGCGCTGGGGCTGTGATGCGGGGTGCTGCTATGTGGCTGCGCTGGGGCTCACGTGTGATGCGGGGTGCTGTTCTTCATGTGGCTGCGCTGGGGCTCACGTGTGATGCGGGGCGCTGTTGTGTGTGTGTGTGTGTGTGCGTGTGCACACACAGACATCAAACAGATGTACACATGCCCTTACCACTGGCTCTCTCTGGGGCCACAATCTTAGGGAACTTCACTTTTAGCTTTAGGGGACAGTGTGTGAAGCTCTCTGCAAGCATGCATTTCCACTATAATTGAAAAAGGCAATACATAACACCGTTCTTCAAAGCATGGATTCACAGACAAGTGGCCCTGGGACCTCTCTGGTGGTCCAGTGGTTAAGAATCCGCCTTCCAATGCAGGGTGTGCAAGTTTGATCCCTGGTCGGGGAACTAAGACCCCACATGCACCGTAACAAGGATTCCACACATCACAACTGAGACCCAGCACAGCCAAATAAACAGTCAAAAGAAGAACACGAGCGGCCAGACCCTGCGCCAGACGCCCGCGCTGAGGGTGCTCAGGAGGGGCTGTGCTATTCCCGGCATGTGAGACGCTGAGGAAACGGCATGCCTCAGGCGCCACTGGCACCACACACAGCGCTTCAGGGAATTTAAGAAAGAAAACAACGTAAGGACGACAGCAAGAAACAATACAGCAACAGGCTAAGCGCTTTCAAAGGTACGGGATATGCCTGTGAAACTGGCGCTCCATGCACCAGAAACACTGACATAGCAAGCAAAAATTAAGCAGAGTGCTGTCCGCCATATACAAATATATAGCCTGTAACACAGGAAAGTGAATTAAAGGGACTCCAAATAAAAGCGATGGATGGAAAGACGCTCAATTTCCCCGTTACTCTTTCCTGTGTTTTTCCCACTAGCTATATACACTGCTTTTATGATCAGGAGAAAACATGTTCAACAGCAAAGAAAAGACTTGAAGAAGTGCATCCAAGTCACAGCCCCCAGTCCCGTGGCCTGTGCAGGGCAGGAGCGGGCTGGGCGGGCCAGAGGCAGGCAGGCTGGGTGACTCGCGACCGGGGCACTGTTTCTTTATGTGGCTGCGCTGGGGCTCACGTGTGATGCGGGGCACTGTTCTTTATGTGGCTGCGCTGGGGCTCACGTGTGATGCGGGGCACTGTTCTTTATGTGGCTGCGCTGGAACTCACGTGTGATGCGGGGTCCTGCTCCCATGTGGCTGCGCTGGGGCTGTGATGCGGGGTGCTGCTATGTGGCTGCGCTGGGGCTCACGTGTGATGCGGGGTGCTGTTCTTCATGTGGCTGCGCTGGGGCTCACGTGTGATGCGGGGCGCTGCTCCCATGTGGCTGCGCTGGGGCTCATGTGTGATGTGGGGCGCTGCTCCCATGTGGCTGCGCTGGGGCTTGTGTGGTGTGGGGCGCTGCTCCCATGTGGCTGTGCTGGGGCTCACGTGTGATGCGGGGCACTATTTCTCTACGTGGCTGTGCTGGGGCTCACGTGTGATGCAGGGCGCTGCTCCCATGTGGCTGCACTGGGGCTCACGTGTGATGTGGGGCACTGCTCCCATGTGGCTGCGCTGGGGCTCATGTGTGATGCGGGGCGCTGTCTCTTTATGTGGCTGCACTGGGGCTCACGTGTGATGTGGGGCGCTGTCTCTTTATGTGGCTGCGCTGGGGCTCACGTGTGATGTGTGGAATCTTTGTCACGGCGCGCGGCCTTCGTTGCCCTGCAGCATGTGGGATTTTAGTTCCCCAGCCCGGGATCAAATCCACACACCTGCATTGGAAGGGTGGGGCCTCCAGAGGTGGACCCTCAGCCTCCTGTGCCAATGCTGCGGGGGCTGCAGGCCTCTGCCCAGTGGGAGTGGCTGCAGCCTGGCCGCCCCCGGGTCCCTCCGTCCTCCCAGGCATGTCCTGTCTTCTGAACGCATGAGGCAGAGGCCACGGCAGCCGGAGCTTGGCTGGTAGCCTTGTCTGCCCTCAACAACCTGCCTGCCCTGCGACCTGAGAGCAGCTCCCTCCTGAGCGTGTCTGGACGTGGACCCCCGGGCCTGCAGCCGGTGTGAGCGCAGGCGTGCCGGGAAGGCACGGCACGGGTGGAGTGGGGGCGCGCTGATGGTCCACCCGAGCACCCAGAGGCACCTGCGCGGCCGCCGCCACCCCAGCCCACAGCAGGGAGGCAGCAGCGTCTCGCCCGGACCCTGCGGGGCGCCTGCCCCCGGGCGTCAGTGGGCTGCCTGCAGCGGCACCGAGACCGGCACGGGCAGGAGCCGGGCCCTGCGAGGCCACGCGGCGGGACCGCCTGAGCCCCCAGGCCAGGCCGCCTTCCCGAGGGGCTGACTCTCTGCAGCTGTCCCCACGAGCCACGGCGAGCCGGACGCCGCCTCTGACTGCTCTTCAGACGATGACACAGCTAAAGGGTGAGGAGGGAAGAGAAGACCTGCCCCCCTCCAGGCCCGGCACCCAGCCACGTCCTGTGAGCAGGAGGCTGGGAGCCGCAGTCTCCCGCCCGGCCGCCACTGCACGTCGGGAGCAGCGAGGCCTGCCGCGGTGAGCTGTCCCGGGATGGGGCCTCCCCGTCTCTCAACGGCTCCTCATTAGCTGACGTTCCAGTTTTCAACAAGCAAGGACAGCCCTGTCCTTCCTGGAGGGCGCGGGCCGGTCCTTGGGAATGCTGGCATGCTCCCGATGGGCGCTCAGCCGAACAAAGGCTCCCCTGTCCCGGGCGCAGGGCACACGTGGGCAGCAGGGTTCATCCCCCCCCTCCACACGTGGCCGCGGCGGCAGAGGGGCTGGGCGTTACGGCGGTGCCCAGGGTTGCGGGGGCGAAGCCAGAGGGAGGACGCGCAGGAGACGCTCAGCCTGCAGCCGCCAGCGAGCGGCCTCCTTCCCGCCGCGGAGAGGCCCCTTGTAGAACCTTCCCGACACAGGCCTCCCGGCCTTCACGCCCGGGCAGCTGCAGCAGATGCTCTGCGCATCTGCCACATGGCCCCTGGGGGCTGGTGGCCACGCACGAACCTGTCGGTGGCCTGGGCACCATCCGGGGGCTGGGACCCCAAAACGGAGCAGTGAGGAAGCTTCACACGAGAAGCAGAGCTGAGCAGGAGAACTGCCTCCCATGTGGACCCGGCCAGGCTCCGGGCCAGTCGGAGTTGGAAGGGTTTCCAAGAGCATCTCCAACAGCTGGGGGAGGGCAGGGCAGCTGACGCAGGGGAGCAGCCGCAGGGGAGGGCAGATCAGTGCCCTCTGAACCCTCTCCAGGGAGTACAGGCCAGGAGGGGGCCCTGCCAAGCTCCCTGGGCATGGGGGGTGTACGGGCTCCATCCGTACACTGGAGGCCTTGTGTCCTGAAGGCGGTGGGCCACGGCTCTGAGCTAAAGGTTGCCCCCTCCTCAAGAAGCTCTGGGTCCCCGCCTTTCCCAGGCTCTCTCCTGCCGACCTCCCCCCAGACTCTTGCTTTGCAGAGAAGTGGCTGCACCAAGGCAGGGGAGGGGCTGGGGGCAACCACAGAGGGAGCCCTGGGCCTCGCGGAGACACAGCCCATCACATGCCCTGCGTGCCAAACACTGCCGGCTTCTGCAGATGGCAGGGATCAGATTCCTGTAAAGACAACTACACTTCCGGTGAAGGGAGCAGCCCTCAGTGAGGGGAGCGGCACGGCTAACCCTCCTCCACCGCACATCACCGCTCTTTCATGTGACTTTGGCCTGAATCCAGTGTCTAACTTTTCACATTTTTTCGAGGGCTCTCTCCTGTGCTGTAAACAGCCTTTGTTCATTTATTTTCCAGTTAGTTCAAGTTGCCGTGTAGTTTGTTTCCTTACCAGACGTCTTGAGAAAATCTGAAAACTTTCCTGAGCGGGCTTTTCCCCATGGAGCGTGCTTTCCCACGGCCGCACACGCACCAGCAAGAGAAGGGCAAACACAGGTTACCCTGTGACCTTCTCCTGGCCTCACTTGGCGCAGGGCTCAGGGGTCCTGTTTGCTGCCCTTGCTGAGAGGCTCGTCGCCGGTCTGAAGACGGCACGGCCTAGGGGCATCGGAGGGTGAGGTGCTCACGCTCCTCAAGGTGCAGACGCTGCCTTGGGCCCCTCGTGGCCGCGCTGAGCTGCTGCTTTCGTTTCCTTCCATAAACGTGTCTCCTTTCCGGGGCCGTGCAAGTCACATTTGGACGAGAGGGCTGGGAGCCAGAGCGCAGGGGGCGGCACTGGCCTCCCAGCAGAGCCGTGCGCTCCCCTCGGGGCGGGCCTCCAGGAGCAGCAGCCCGCAGGAGGGCACTGGGCTGGCAGGAGCACCGCGCTGCCCCCCTGCCCCCGCCCCCCGCCCCCACCTTGGCCACTGGGGCCACAAGCACTCACGGCCTGCTTGGACCTGCGCCGCCCAGTCACAAGGGCTGAGGGCAGGACCCACGGTCTGTCGCGGCTAAAACTCCATGTGTGAATGAGTCCCAGAGGTGCTTCCCTGCACCTGTTCCCTGTCTGGAAACTGGGGAAGGGGCCTCATCTACCAGCCCCAGTGAGCTCTCAGAAGCGGCGGCCCCTGCCCACCTGCCCCAGGAGGGTTTCGACCCTCGACTTCCTGCCCAGCCTTCCCGGCTGAGCCAGCCTGGGGCCTTCCCAGGCTCTTACCCACAAGGACTCGCCTGCAGGCCCAGCGCTGGGCAGACCTGGGCCTTTGGCCAGGTTCTCACCCTCTCCATACCCACCACTCATGCCCACCTGTCCCTGGATGGACTCGGACCCCTGGTAAACACCCAGACCTTGTCTTCCCTGCAAGGCCCTCGCCCCCTCCATCACAGGGACGGTCACGCTCCACCCAGACCTCCCGGCAGCACACGGCCAGCCACCCCGGTCCAGCTGGTGAGCAGGCACATGGGAGGCCCCCAACACTGCCCTTCCCAGCTAGAGAGGCCAGAGCTGCCACCCAGGGGCACAGCGGGTGCTGGAAGGAGCCGCCGCATGGTCTCTGACGCCAGTGCAGTGAGACATGTGGACACTGGCCTCTGTCTGCATGGTGGGGCTCAGAGCAGCAGCCCTGGAGGGTCCTTCAGAGGGTCAGTGGGTGGGAAGCCCAGCTGAGCACACGCCAGGAGCTCGGTGGGTGTGTCTGCCCCCTGCTCATGCCTCCTTGCAGCCCGGATGCCCAGACGGGGGCTCACACCTTGCCAGGGTGGACCTGGCCCCAGAAGGCCTAAGCTCCCAGCCTGGACAGGCCAGCCAGCCGGGCCCCTGCAGCCCGAGTGGGTAGGGCCCTGCCCATTGGGCGCCCAAAGGCAGAGCTGGGCTGGAGGCTGGCTTGCAGCCCTTTCTCCCAAGGCCAGCTCCGGGCCAAAGGCAAAGGGCTGAGCTCACTGCTGAGGGCTCAGGTTCTCTAGTCACGCTTCTCTGCCCGCACAGAGACCCTCTGCTCACTGCTGGAAGGCTTGCTCCCTGGCCTGCTCCCCTCACCCACAGCGCAACTGCCAAGAGGGACTGAGGGATGTTCAGGGCAGTGTTGGGACCAGAATGGGCAGGCGCACCTGCAGCCATCGTCAGCATCCCCCAGACAGGGCGGGGCCAGCTAGGCCCGCAGCAGGGGTGAGGCTGGGCTGCTCCCACGTGGGGCCAGGCCCGGCCTGCAGGCAGAGGGGGCCGAGCCCTGCCCTGGCGTGCCCACAGAGGCAGCAGGTGAGGCTGGGCTGCTCCCACGCGGGGCAGGCTCGGCCCGCAGGCTCGTCTCGGAGCCCAGGGCTGGGTGTGCTGACTGTCCCCAAGCAAACAAAGCAGCCAGGTCGTCCAGTCAACTGGACGCAGGCCCCAGAGGAACAGAGCCGGGAGCGTGGACATAGCCGCCCCCTAGGACCACCCTGGGCTGTGAGGGCTCCGGCTCCAAGTCCTTGGACCTCTTCCCTCCAGCAGGCCCCCGAGTCCCTCCTCCTCACGGCGGCCTGAGACAGTCCACCCCCGGGACAGTCTGTGGCAGACCCTGCACCTCTGCGACCCCCACTGAGGAGCCAAGCCTGCCCCATGCCCAGCACCAAGGTCGTGGCCCCAGGAGGTGGGGGCTTGGAGCCGGGTGGCCTTTTCCCCAAGTCTCTGGCTCCCTCTGCTGCTTCTGACAGTCACGAGGAGCCGGAAGCAGTGTCCAGAGGGCGGCCCTCGGGTGAGCAGCCCCCGCCCCGGCAGGGCGGCCCTCCCGCTGAGGACAGGCCAGGAGGGGGCAGCTGCTGAGGAGGCTGTTTGCTTGACCCCGGAGCCCGCCGCAGTCTGCTTCCAATTAAGTCTAAGAGTGAACCTGGTTACTAGGTTACCCTCCTTGCCATAGCTCGTCCAGAAAGCCAACAATCATTTCACACAGGCTGACCTGGGCTTTCATCGATGGCGCGACAGCAGCTATGAGTGATGAGCAGAAGCACGGAGTGTGGAAATGGGGAGCCCTGGGCAGGGCGTAAGCACAGCCCACACATGGTCGGTCAGGCGGTTCTGGAAAACTCACCTCTCTGGACGTGCTTGGCTCATTTGTCAAAGTCACAGGAAGAAATATCTTGAAAAGGATGGCATCGTGCCAGTTAGCGATATACCTTGGACGGTAAACAGCACATAACATTTCGGTTGAAAAAAACTACCCACTTCACAGACAGGGAAACTGAGTCCAAAGAGCTCTGAGGGACTTAAATATGCATTTTGATTTTTCAAGGCCGTGGTGCGTTGTACTGCAAATAAGAATCACCTCTAAACCAATATCCTGGCTTCCCTGGTGGCTCAGACAGTAAAAGCGTCTGCCTGCAATGCGGGAGACCTGGGTTCAATCCCTGGGTGGGAAAGATCCCTGGAGAAGGAAATGGCAACCCACTCCAGTATTCTTGCCTGGAAAATCCCACGAACAGAGTCCATGGGGTCGCAAAGAGTCGGACACGACTAAGCAACTTCACTAAAACAAAATGACTCAGAGACGTTAGAAGTAAAAACAATGAGCAAGATTACTGCCCTAACAAAAAAGGAGGCCTGAACTGCCAAACTGAAATCCACAAGCCTGAATTCTGGGCAGAAGGAGCTGGAGTGAGCCAAGGGCCATCGGCGATTCAGGAAGGTCTTAACCCACAGGAAGGGGTGAGTGGTGAAGGGGCAGAGGCCACAGTGGCCTGCAAGGTGTCGGGAGAGAAAAGAGCAAGGAGACGACGGGAGCCGCCCAGCGAGCCCGCAGCAAGCACAGGGCGATCGCCAGAGCGGGCCGGGGCAGAGGCCGTCAGCTCGCAGCGACGCCCATGCACGCGACGCACGGGGGCCGTTATCTCAAGCGTGGCAACGGGTAAGTCTTCTTTTGAAGAGCCCCTGGAACATGTACAAAATCATGTATTAGGCCATGAAGAAAAACTCAATAAACTCCAAACAGTCAGCATGACACAGGCCACGTCCTCCCCCAATGATGCAATAAAAACTCTAAATGCAGAACCAAACGAACAGAAAAAAAAAACAACGCAACTGGGAAACAAAGATTTTCTCATTAAACAACTCTCAGGTCAAAGGAAGGCTGAAAACAGAAGTGGGAGAACATCTAGAAAGTAACACGAAGCAGAGAGAGGCATGCAGCTGAAGCGGGGCGCAGAGCAGACACAGCCACAGATGCAGCGGCTGCCACGTAGGGAGCGCGAGGGGGAGAGGGCCAAGCCAGCAGAGGGGCGCAGAGCAGCGAGGGGGAGAGGGCCAAGCCAGCAGAGGGGCGCAGAGCAGCGAGGGGGAGAGGGCCAAGCCAGCAGAGGGGCGCAGAGCAGCGAGGGGGAGAGGGCCAAGCCAGCAGAGGGGCGCAGAGCAGCGAGGGGGAGAGGGCCAAGCCAGCAGAGGGGCGCAGAGCAGCGAGGGGGAGAGGGCCAAGCCAGCAGAGGGGCGCAGAGCAGCGAGGGGGAGAGGGCCAAGCCAGCAGAGGGGCGCAGAGCAGCGAGGGGGAGAGGGCCAAGCCAGCAGAGGGGCGCAGAGCAGCGAGGGGGAGAGGGCCAAGCCAGCAGAGGGGCGCAGAGCAGCGAGGGGGAGAGGGCCAAGCCAGCAGAGGGGCGCAGAGCAGCGAGGGGGAGAGGGCCAAGCCAGCAGAGGGGCGCAGAGCAGCGAGGGGGAGAGGGCCAAGCCAGCAGAGGGGCGCAGAGCAGCGAGGGGGAGAGGGCCAAGCCAGCAGAGGGGCGCAGAGCAGCGAGGGGGAGAGGGCCAAGCCAGCAGAGGGGCGCAGAGCAGCGAGGGGGAGAGGGCCAAGCCAGCAGAGGGGCGCAGAGCAGCGAGGGGGAGAGGGCCAAGCCAGCAGAGGGGCGCAGAGCAGCGAGGGGGAGAGGGCCAAGCCAGCAGAGGGGCGCAGAGCAGCGAGGGGGAGAGGGCCAAGCCAGCAGAGGGGCGCAGAGCAGCGAGGGGGAGAGGGCCAAGCCAGCAGAGGGGCGCAGAGCAGCGAGGGGGAGAGGGCCAAGCCAGCAGAGGGGCGCAGAGCAGCGAGGGGGAGAGGGCGAAGCCAGCAGAGGGGCGCAGAGCAGCGAGGGGGAGAGGGCCAAGCCAGCAGAGGGGCGCAGAGCAGCGAGGGGGAGAGGGCCAAGCCAGCAGAGGGGCGCAGAGCAGCGAGGGGGAGAGGGCCAAGCCAGCAGAGGGGCGCAGAGCAGCGAGGGGGAGAGGGCCAAGCCAGCAGAGGGGCGCAGAGCAGCGAGGGGGAGAGGGCCAAGCCAGCAGAGGGGCGCAGAGCAGCGAGGGGGAGAGGGCCAAGCCAGCAGAGGGGCGCAGAGCAGCGAGGGGGAGAGGGCCAAGCCAGCAGAGGGGCGCAGAGCAGCGAGGGGGAGAGGGCCAAGCCAGCAGAGGGGCGCAGAGCAGCGAGGGGGAGAGGGCCAAGCCAGCAGAGGGGCGCAGAGCAGCGAGGGGGAGAGGGCCAAGCCAGCAGAGGGGCGCAGAGCAGCGAGGGGGAGAGGGCCAAGCCAGCAGAGGGGCGCAGAGCAGCGAGGGGGAGAGGGCCAAGCCAGCAGAGGGGCGCAGAGCAGCGAGGGGGAGAGGGCCAAGCCAGCAGAGGGGCGCAGAGCAGCGAGGGGGAGAGGGCCAAGCCAGCAGAGGGGCGCAGAGCAGCGAGGGGGAGAGGGCCAAGCCAGCAGAGGGGCGCAGAGCAGCGAGGGGGAGAGGGCCAAGCCAGCAGAGGGGCGCAGAGCAGCGAGGGGGAGAGGGCCAAGCCAGCAGAGGGGCGCAGAGCAGCGAGGGGGAGAGGGCCAAGCCAGCAGAGGGGCGCAGAGCAGCGAGGGGGAGAGGGCCAAGCCAGCAGAGGGGCGCAGAGCAGCGAGGGGGAGAGGGCCAAGCCAGCAGAGGGGCGCAGAGCAGCGAGGGGGAGAGGGCCAAGCCAGCAGAGGGGCGCAGAGCAGCGAGGGGGAGAGGGCCAAGCCAGCAGAGGGGCGCAGAGCAGCGAGGGGGAGAGGGCCAAGCCAGCAGAGGGGCGCAGAGCAGCGAGGGGGAGAGGGCCAAGCCAGCAGAGGGGCGCAGAGCAGCGAGGGGGAGAGGGCCAAGCCAGCAGAGGGGCGCAGAGCAGCGAGGGGGAGAGGGCCAAGCCAGCAGAGGGGCGCAGAGCAGCGAGGGGGAGAGGGCCAAGCCAGCAGAGGGGCGCAGAGCAGCGAGGGGGAGAGGGCCAAGCCAGCAGAGGGGCGCAGAGCAGCGAGGGGGAGAGGGCCAAGCCAGCAGAGGGGCGCAGAGCAGCGAGGGGGAGAGGGCCAAGCCAGCAGAGGGGCGCAGAGCAGCGAGGGGGAGAGGGCCAAGGCAGCAGAGGGGCGCAGAGCAGCGAGGGGGAGAGGGCGAAGCCAGCAGAGGGGCGCAGAGCAGCGAGGGGGAGAGGGCCAAGCCAGCAGAGGGGCGCAGAGCAGCGAGGGGGAGAGGGCGAAGCCAGCAGAGGGGCGCAGAGCAGCGAGGGGGAGAGGGCCAAGCCAGCAGAGGGGCGCAGAGCAGCGAGGGGGAGAGGGCCAAGCCAGCAGAGGGGCGCAGAGCAGCGAGGGGGAGAGGGCCAAGCAGGCAGAGGGGCGCAGAGCAGCGAGGGGGAGAGGGCCAAGCCAGCAGAGGGGCGCAGAGCAGCGAGGGGGAGAGGGCGAAGCCAGCAGAGGGGCGCAGAGCAGCGAGGGGGAGAGGGCCAAGCCAGCAGAGGGGCGCAGAGCAGCGAGGGGGAGAGGGCCAAGCCAGCAGAGGGGCGCAGAGCAGCGAGGGGGAGAGGGCCAAGCAGGCAGAGGGGCGCAGAGCAGCGAGGGGGAGAGGGCCAAGCCAGCAGAGGGGCGCAGAGCAGCGAGGGGGAGAGGGCGAAGCCAGCAGAGGGGCGCAGAGCAGCGAGGGGGAGAGGGCCAAGCCAGCAGAGGGGCGCAGAGCAGCGAGGGGGAGAGGGCCAAGCCAGCAGAGGGGCGCAGAGCAGCGAGGGGGAGAGGGCCAAGCAGGCAGAGGGGCGCAGAGCAGCGAGGGGGAGAGGGCCAAGCCAGCAGAGGGGCGCAGAGCAGCGAGGGGGAGAGGGCGAAGCCAGCAGAGGGGCGCAGAGCAGCGAGGGGGAGAGGGCCAAGCCAGCAGAGGGGCGCAGAGCAGCGAGGGGGAGAGGGCCAAGCCAGCAGAGGGGCGCAGAGCAGCGAGGGGGAGAGGGCCAAGCCAGCAGAGGGGCGCAGAGCAGCGAGGGGGAGAAGGCCAAGGCAGGCAGAGGGGCACAGAGCAGCGAGGGGGAGAGGGCCAAGGCAGCAGAGGGGCGCAGAGCAGCGAGGGGGAGAGGGCGAAGCCAGCAGAGGGGCGCAGAGCAGCGAGGGGGAGAAGGCCAAGGCAGGCAGAGGGGCGCAGAGCAGCGAGGGGGAGAGGCCGAAGCCAGCAGAGGGGCGCAGAACAGCGAGGACAGCCACGGTGTTCATTTAGAAAAGGGGACAGCAGAGTTGACAGACAAATCTAAAGGCTATTTCTTAAAAAGTGGTAAAGCACAAGCACAGAATATTAGAAGAAACAGGGAGTGGCAACACACAGGAAAATTAAGAGGCTTCACTCGCAAAACTCAGTGCAAAGAAATGTGAAGATATGACTGAAGTGGAACATTTTTTGTAAAATCTTTTACCAAAACTGTCCCCAGAAGAGACGGAAATCAAGAAAACCAACAAAAAAGAATAGAGTTTACAGTCATCAAAGTGCTAAGCCCCGAAACGCATAAAGTTCCGATGGTTTCAGAGACCTTCAGCCTCCTAAGGAACATACAACTTATTTAAACTGTTTAGGAAGAATAAGGAATGAGAGCTTCCAGATTCTTCCTGTGAAGCTGGTATTCTGATGCTCAAGGCTGAACTGACAAAGGCTGACGCCAGGCCTTGTGATCACAACTGTTAACAAAGCACTGCGACGACTGGAGGGGCAAAAGCAGCTCGGTGGGACATAGAAGACGCTGCAACTAGGCAGGGTGTACCCGCGGCTGCAACACTAGGAAAACCACTGGCATGAAAGAGCACGTGAGCAGGTTGAAAGCCAGAAGCTGCCAACCACTCCGAAAGACGCCAACAGGGTTCCCGTGACATCTGACATTAACACTTGACTCAAAAAAATTGGAGGACATGCATGTCTGCTTCTTAGAGAAGGAAGATCCACGACAGAAAAAGCTAGGTCTCCTTTGGATGGAACGTCAGGCACATTCTGATCACAGCCATAAACAAAGGACGCTCCGCTCAGCACTGATCTGGGGCCAGTGAGCAACGTAATGAGACAGAGAAGGAAAGGGGGGTCTAAGCATCGAAGACAAAGAATGGGACTGTCCCTGCTTGCAAAGGACATAATTACATGCCTAGAAAACTCAAAAGAATCCATGGGGAAACTAATAAAGACTACAGAGAAGTCTGTCTCAGTAAAGTGGTGCATTACTCATTAATATTAAAAAATCAACAGTCTTTCTGTACAAAGACAAATTAAAAATTACAATGAAGGGAAAGATCCAACTGATAAGAGCAACCAAAAAGATGAAATGCTTAGATAAGAACTGAGGAAATGCGCAGGATCTATTTGAAGAAAACCCAGAATCTCCAGGTGAATGGGAAGACACGCAGTGCCGTCAGACGGGAAGCCGAGACTCTAAAGATGTCAGCTCTCTCTGAATTAGCCCACATTCAGCTCTGTTTCAATCACAATATCCACACTGCGCTGTGGCAATTGGAAAAACGATATTACAGTTCATCTGAAAAATAAACAAGCAGCAACAGCTACAAACACACTCAGAAAAACCAGGCGGGAGCACGAGGCTGGGAAGAGGCAGACGCCAGGCTCAGCCGCGAAAGCCTGTCAATACGGAGCTGAGAGAGGACCAGGCAAGTCGGTGAGAGAGAGCCAGGCAGCAGGACAGAGCTCAGAGAAGCAGTGAGGCCGGCGACCAAGGAGCCGCCTCCAGCGGCGCCGGGCCACCGAGCTACTGTATGAAAACAAGGCCCAGGAGTGGCTGCAGACAAATGTAAGCGTGAAAAGCGACTTCAGGAGAAAGCCGGAGGCCGTCCCGCGAAGGGCAGAGCACAGCGCAGAGCCCGGCGGACGGCGCAAACCCGCGGAAAGGACCCGAGACGCGCGAGCGGGAGGGGGCCCGGAGTCGCGGCGCCTGCCCCGGCCGACTTGCTCTCGGTGGAGGGTTCACAGCCGTGAGTGTGAAAGCGACGGCCGGGACGGCGGAGACTGCCCACAGGTAGTTTACTGGCAGCAAAACACGCAGGGCCCAGAAGCACACACAGATAGCTCGTCCGTGAGCTGGGGAGTGGCACTCTGCGGATCTGGCAAGGAAAGCGTGACTGCTGCGGACAGAGGCCTGGGGCGGCGGTCTCACGAGAGCCTGCAGGTGTGCCACTTCACACCCCCCGCTGCAGGCAGGGGAGCCCCTAAGCATCAAACTGTAAACGCGAGCTCACACCGCGAAGGACTGATCCGTGGGTATGCTCACACGAGTCCCTCGGGACATCCAAAGCCGGCCGTTCACACAGCATCAGCTGCGATTTTTACGCAGCGGGTGACTAAGACGCAGCGCCTTCACACGATGTGTTCTGCAGCAAGCGGCCAAAGGCGTGGGCGCACACGCCAACAAATGCCACAAGGGCTACAGCGACGAAGAAAACGCAAGCGCTGTTCCGAGTGTTCTATCAACAGAATTCACATGCAGGTGTGTGCGGACACACACACACACAGAGCTGTGTGCATGCCTAAACTTCTTCTGAGAAAAATTTAGAAAAATCAGCGGGCCTGGGGTGGGGTGGGGGACCCCCCTCTTCAGCTGTAAGCTTCGTGCTGTGCGAGGGCTGTGAGCAGGTGCGTGACTGGCCTTACAGAAACCAAGGAGCATCTGAGAAATGAGACACTGGACCGTTTTCTCTTCTCTTCTGCGCAGGACGCTTTTTTCTTATGAGCCACTTTCTTTTCACATTATTTTAGGATGCTAATTTTTTTGGCCGCACCCTGCAGTCAGGAGGCTGAGAGCAGGGCCACCCTCTCTGCCGTCAGCCTCGCGTAGGGGAGCTGACAGCCCACCATGTTCCCCTCCTGGCTTCATGAGTGTGGCCCCTGGCATCGCCCGGCTTAGTCCAGGCCCGTGGTTGCAGCTACGTGAACGTGATGCTGTGAGTGCTAACAGGAGCTAAGCACGATCAAAATGGCATCTTCCGCCACAGGAGGACCAGGGAGTCGCATCGCTCTGGGGACACCTTCCCGCCTGCCCCGACCCCATCCCCCATTTGGACCAGGATGATAAATGCCGCGCCAAGAAAGTTATCATCATGACCAATCCGCCGGGAAATGGAGGGAAATGATTTAATTTTGACAACTAAATGAGCTTTGACAAATGACTTAACTAACACTCTAACCAACTTGCCCTGATAAAAATCGGGCAGATTTTCCCCTTCGATGAGAAAATTCGTCTTCTTTACGTAGAAGTCAGAAGTCACCTGGGCCCGGGGTCAGCAGCCACTCCGCACAGCCCACCTGCCCTGGGCCCTGCTGGCCCCGAGATGACCCAGCCCCCGTACGTCACCCAGGGCCCTGGTCCCCCTGCCCCCAGCTTCTGTCCCCGCAGCCTGAGGAGGCTCGAGGTCGGGACGCAGGGTGGCCGTCCAAAGAAGACCCTGGGCTTGGCCGATGGGGGGCGGGAGCGGGGAGAGCAGGGGCTGGCATCCGTCCCCGCCCCCTGCAGATGCCTGGCCCGGGCCTGGGCACACGGCCCCCAGGTCCTCGGCTGCTCCGGGTGGGCACTGCACTGGTCACGGCACGGCCCTGACGGGGTGCACCCCTGGCCAGGTCGAGCCTCCTTGGATGCTCCTGCGGCGCCCGACGCTGAATAACATAATCACACAGTTCATCTCACGGCCTTCGTTATCACCGCAGCCTCTCAAGACTCAGAGCGCTCGACACACACAGCGAGCGTGTGGCCTCTGAGTGGGGCTGACTCCCTTTGGCCACACACACCGCTTGGGACCTCACACCCCCTCCTGCCCCCGGGCCCCCACCCG
>SJYG01000305.1:1050861-1071968 GCA_006410535.1 Litocranius walleri | reverse complement strand
GACGCCCCCACCCCTCCCAGCCGGGGCCTCCGATGGGACGCCCTGCCCCCCACTCCCTCAGGTGACCAGGCACGCCCCTATGCTCGGGCTGCAGGGCCCCGGCCTCAACCCCCGTGTGACACGGCCCTCCCTGAGAGTCCCTGCATCACTGGACGGTGGCACCAGTGGAGAGCCTGCCCTGCCCAGGGTGAGAGCCTCACCTCTCTCCTGGAGGTTCTGGAGAGCATAGTGCTTGTTGGGGCACAAGCCACCCGTGCCCGCCCACCCTCTGGCCCCAAACGCCACACCAGCTTTTGTGCAAAATGCTGTCACCCCTCCCAGTATCCAGATCCTCGCCCTGTTACAGCCTTAACTCTAACCAGCTCCAAACTCCCCTCAACATCACCAGCACGTGTCTCGCCATCTAAGCCCCCAGACCAGGCCCAGGTGGCCTGGGGCGCTCTGTTCAGGCGAGACGCCTCCATGTGTGGATGGTGAAACTGGCCGAGCCATCGGCTCTCACACGCAGGCACACAGAGAACGTGGAAGCTCAGAGGTCACGGTCCCGGGCAAGTCTGAAACCCAGCACAGCAAATCCCGTGGGCGCCCAGGCCAGCCCTGCAGATGAGCCTCCGGGCCCACAGAAGTCCCAGGGGCCACATCCCTGGCCCTGGACCCAGCTGAGATGCGTCCTCGGACACACCACTGCCCTCCCCTCGCCTCCTCTGAGGACCACAGACCCTCCCTGGGCCCGGAATGCCGGGGGACCCTGCAGGTTCTCCCTCACCTGTGTTCCCCATGGACAAGAGGACGGGCGGCCTATCCGTGTTTCCTTTCCAGTAAACAAAGCCCCCAAGGGGAGGGATCAGGGCCAGTGGACACTGGGCTGGAAGGGACCAGGAGGAGGGGCGGTGAGGACCCCTGCTGCCACCCCAGGTCTCCACGGGGGATGCGGCGCCTGCGGTGACGCTAGGAACGCGCCATCACCCAGGTGTCCCCAGACTGTCCTGCCCTGAGCAGCCGTGGTTCTGCTTGCATTTAACGTGAAATCCCTGCAGCGAAGCACAAGGGACTCGGGAATGAGTGCCCACGCGTCCTTGCCACCCTGACTCGGAGGCCTGCAGAAACCGGAGGGGCTCTGCCTGGTGCCTCACTCAGGGCCGTGCTGCTGGCCCAGGTGCCCCCGGGGGCCTCCCGCCTTCACTGAGAACTCCCGCCCACGAGGCTCCAGTTGGCGGTGCTGCTCTGAGCACCGAGGTGAGCGCTGGTTCCAGGCTGCGGGCAGGATGGACAGAGGGGAGACGCCACGGGTGGGACGGACAGAGGGGAGATGGGGCAGCGTGGCCAGGCAGCGGGAGCGCATGGGCGCCGGTCCCCTCTGGGCCGCTCGAGAGGGGCCCAGAGGAAGGGGGGAGGGCGAGGCCAGACTGACCTTGAGGGCCGGGATCTCCACGCTGTCGCCAAGGCTGACGGAGCCTGAGAGGATGGTCCCTGTCATCACAGTGCCCTGGCCTTTGATGGAGAAGCAGTGGTCCACAGACATGAGGAACGGTCCCGAGGGGTCCCTCGTCGGGATGGAGATCTGGGACGTCAGGAGCTGGAAAGACAGGCTCGTGCCAACACCGGGGGCAGGGTGGGCGCCTCCGCCCTCCTGGGGACTGCCTGACTCTTTCTGTGCTCCTCCCTGACTTCACCGTCAAGAGCTGTCTGGCACCGAACGGCCCAGAGTCCTGGTCTTATGACGACTCTCATGGAAAAAGACCAGAGCGTGTGAGCAGGCCCGGCCCGGAGGCCTCCGACAGGGACACATGGACGCGTCCACACCAGAAGCCACCACCCCAGCAGCCCAGACCAGTGCGCTCTGCAGCTGGTGACGAAAACGTCACCAAAGCTTCACCCAGAAACAGGTTTGCTAAGTCAGCAAAGTCTGCCCTGTATAATCACAGAATCGGAGGCCGCGCACGTGGTCACGCCTGAGCCAGGTCTGCAGACCCAGGGCGAGTGGACACCGGAGCCAACCCCGCCGGCCAACCAGGGTCCACACCCCAGCTCCACCTCCTGCTGTGTGTGAGCCTGGGCAAGCCACTTAACCCCTCTGAGCCCCAGGCTCTTTCCTGCCAAAATGCCGATCAATACCTGAAGCCTTCCAAGGTCCGTTAATAATCACGTGACTGTGAATGTTCATAGTCACCTATGATAAGAGCTCAGTGCGGCTCCTGTGACAATCACCCTCCCCGCCAGAAGCGCCCTGAGGGGATGCCCTCCCAGCCCTGCAGGGTGGGGGCCTGTGCTACAGGGGGAGAGCCCGATTCTGCTCAGTTTTGATCCCGTGAGGAAGGGCAGGGAGGCGGAGCGCCACGTGGACGCAGCTGACGGGTAGGGAGGTGGAGCCCGCGGGGACGCAGCTGACGCACCTCGATGAGCTCCGGGATGCCCTGCGGAGCTTCTGTCTCAGGGGCGTCTGGTCCCCCAGGCTTGGCTGCAACAGGTATGACAGGCGCGCCCCGGAACCTGGAACAGAGACAGGCCCACCGAGGTCACCGAGCGCATCTGGGGCCGCTGGAAGACCAAGTGCGACAGAGGCCTCTGCACCCGCCCTGCCAGAGGGACCGCAGGGCGGCTGTCACACTCCTGCCCGGTGACCCCATGCGGAGGCCCGAAGGAGCATCTCGTGCTGAGCCACAAATGTTAGAGGGGCCCTGGGTTTAAGCTCCTCGCTGAGCCCTCCTGAGGGAGTGCAGTGAGGCCCAGGCCCCGTCCCTGAGTAAAGACCCCTGGGGAAGACCACTGGACCCTGCCCAGCCTCCTGCAGGGACCCAGGACACGCCGGGCGCCTGCAGGCCACTCCACAGCCTCCAGCCTCCCGAGCCCTGCCACTTTAAGCAAAGACTCCCTTGGAGTAGACACTGACATTTTCCACTGGAAAACAAACACAAAACACAGAAAAGAGAAAACATTCCATGTGCAATCCCATCACTGTGGTGGGATTCCTCACTGTAATCCCATCTTCCGACCTCGGTCTCTCCGTGCATTGCCAAGGAACTACCTTTTCATATTTTGGTTCCGTTAGTCACACAATTTCATATCCTTCTAGTTTATTTGCCACTACATTAGACTTTCCTGTTGAAAAATAACAACAATAAGACTCATTTGACTAAGCCAAGAATACGACACGGACGCTCTCATTGAAACCCCAGAAAATGAGGACGGAAGTGTCACCATCTTACAGACATGAGGGAATGGCTCAGAAGGCGAGTTAGTCTGCCCCAAACCCCGCCGTCAGCGGCAGCAGGCTGCAGGCGGCGCCTCCAGGGCTCGGGCTCGTGACCCGGGCCGCCTCTGCCCTTCACAGCTGCATCACCGCAGGGCCCGGGATGCACGCGGGGCCCCCACGAGTGGGACTCATCCAAGACATTTCAGAGTCTTCACTGTTACAAACAACACTGAGATAAGCATGCTGGCGGAGGTGCCTTGATTTGGGCATGTTCATGCGGTGTATGTCAAAGACTCAACAAACCAAAAAACCAGTCAGGTGTGGAGTGACGACTCTCACAGAGGGTCTTCATAAAAGCACTGGAAACAGGATCAGAACCCTGCAGATCAACAGAGGCCCGAAGCCGTCTACAGAAGGTTCCGTCGGGAGAAACAGCCAGAGCTCAGCACGAGCCCCTCGGCAAGGGGACCGCCACGGCGCTGAAACCTGCCTGGCTCCCATCGCCCTCCTCACCCCTGCAGGAGCCTCAAGCACCCGACTCCCGGTCACAGTGGAAACCAGCAGCCTGGCGACCACTGCAAACGGCAGCGTGTCTGCGCCCCTCGAGCCCCTTCCCAGGGAAACTACGTCATTTCTACTATTTGGCGGCTCCTGGGGAAGCTGGCTCTCAGCCCAAAGCAGGGCGCAGGCCCGGCTCTTAGCCCGAAGCAGGGCGTGGGCCTGGCTCTCAGCCCGAAGAGGGTCAGAGGCCTATCCCACATGCACCTGGGCCTGCGCTCCGCCAGCCCCAGGCCCAGGGCCACAGAGAAGGGGAAGGCAGGCGCTGAGAATTCCAGCAATTAAACATAAAGCTTTCAGAAATTCAATTATTATTTACCCAAACCTTTTCGGGCAATGCACTGTAACAGAATGCAACGGGGCATTGGGCTGGTGTCTGGCCTTTTCTCAGGCTCCCGAGGACCTGGCCTGCTGGTCTGCTGAGTGCCCCGCGAGTCCTGGCTGCTGGCTCCCGGGGGACAGGCGGCCCCCTTGCCCAGTTCAGACCTAGGCTTCTGTCTGGGGTCTAGAGGCACAGGGGCGCTGGCCAGACACGGCAGCAAGAGCCCGGAGCACAGCCCCCCGCCCAGCAGCATGGGGTGGGGGTGGGGGTGGGGTGGTGAGGGCACCTCCTCTTCCCAGGCACCCCCTACCCCGCCACCGCTGTGGCTCCTCACTGGGGAGCCGGGCCCAGAGCGGCTGACTGTGCACGCAGGCTGACCTTCATCAGCACACAAGACCCACATCAGATCAGCTAAAGTAGCACACACGGGCATCTGTGTGCATGCGTGTGTGTGATGACCGTTAGAGATGTACGCAGAGGGAATCAGAGCTTCAGGCTTGGAACTGCAAAATGCAGGGTGATGGTACTGAAAGATACGAGCGGTACTTAGGACTCCTTACTTTGCTCACAAGTCAAGCCAGAGCCAGGGGTGACTGTGAACAGCTGGCTGCGAGGGCAAGCCCCAGCCCAGGGCTGAGCGCACAGCGGGTGCTCCACACGTGCCAGCTCGTCATGAAGCCCCTGGTCGTGCAGACCCCACATCCAAGGCTCCCTGGTGATAGACACGCCGAGGCCAGACCTATAGCTCGCACTCCACAGAGGGCGAAATACGGAGGCCAGGAAAAAAGTCCGTGCCGGAGACCACGTCGGCTGCGAGTGGGGGTGCAGCACGCGCCATGCAGGGGGCAGCCGGGTCCAGGCTTGTCGCCCCCCGGGCCGAGGGAAGGGGCGCTGTAAGCAGACAGCTTGGTTAGAACGGAAACAGGAGGGAACCAGAGTGGGCCTGGGAGGAAGAGTCCCCAGGATGCTGTCAGACGGCAGCCTCGGCGGAGAAGCAGAGCAGCCGAGAATGGAGCACGGTGTCGGTGTACGTAACGGCCACCTCGGACTCTGTGCGTGTAGGGAGACAGACAGGGCCTGTGGGGAAGCGCTGGGCCTTGATGGGCTGGGAAGATATGGGTACATTGTTACCTTCTATTTTTATTTCTGTTAACACTGATAAATGCTTATGCAAGAATAAATTTAAATGCTTTCAGAAATAAATCACAAAGAAAAATAAAGAGCTTGACTACATAAAAATTAGACACTTCTGCATATAAAAAAAAAAAACCGGAAAGACAAATGCTAAAGACTTACTTATAGGAAATGTGTCAGGCAAAATGTTAATGGCATCCTTATTGACGTTAAACACTCCTGAAAATCAAAAAGTAAGCATTAAAATCGCAAGAGGCAAGCAGACAAAACATACAGGCTCAAGCTGAACACAAACACAGCACTTACAGACACAAGGAAGGCGCTCGTCTCACCAGTGACTAAAGAACCTCTCACCACTATAACAAGCGTGAAGCAACATGCTACCTGAGAGTTTTCAGATCTATCTTTAAATTAGACACTAGAGTTCGCCTGTGAGAAACATCCGAGCGCCCAGAGATACGCAAAGGGCTCGGAAGGGCTCTTGCCCTGTGACCCGGTGCTCTCTTAAGAGAAAAAACTGGAAGTATGGACACAGCTGAATGCTGGTCGGAGATGTTCATCAAGGATTATTTATTTACAAGAAAGGAAGCTTAAGCCATTTCCAAGGGTCAGCAGCAGAGTCACGTCACATGAAGAACTGCTCTATAAAGTGTTAACAGAAGCACAAGTCAGGAAGGTAAAAACCTCAGGACCACAGCTGTGTGCTGAAAGGGGGAGAACTGAATTCAGCAAGGTTGCACGGGACGAGGTCAACACACAAAAATCACCCGTGTTTCTATATATTAGCCCAAACAATCTGAAGTGGAAATTAAGACAGCACTTCCATTTATAACAGCATCTAAAAGAATGAACTATTTAGGAATAAAGCTAACCAAGGACAGGAAAGGCTTGTATACCAAAAGCAACAAAGCTCGGATACAAGACATTCGTGAAGATCCAACCAAAGAGAAACGCGCTCGCGTCGGTGAACTGGAGGCTTACTCCTGTTAAGCTGTCCATCCTGCCTGAAACCATCTGCAGGCTGGATGCAGTCCCTATCACAACTCCAGCCAGCATTCTGTGCTGAAATGGAAGAGGAGAGCCTCAAAATCAGACGGGAATTGCAAGGAGACCCCAACGTCAAAGCAGTCTTGACACAGCAGCAGAAAGGTGGCGGGCTTAGCTTCCCGACGCAAGCCTTCCACAAAGGGGTGGGGACTGAGGCAGGACAGTGCTGGCCGGGCAGACAGGGGCCTCTGGAGCCCACACACAAAACCACAGAAGGGGAACATATGCTGCTGGGAACACTGGACCTCTGCAGGGGAATGCGGGTGAGCCTTTAATGTGGCCCATACAGAAAAGGTAGCAAACAACGGAGGGAAGACCTGTATACCCAAGAACTAACACAAGGAAGTCCTCAGGCAAAAGAAGATTGGGGAACACCTCTGTGACAGCGAATGTGGCGACAGTGTCATGGATATGACACCAGAAGCACAGGCAAAAAGGAAAAAGCAAGAAAGAAGTTGGGTTTCATCAAAATTAAAAACTTTTGTGCATCAAGGAATACTATCAAGCAAGTAGCAGACGGGCTAGAGTGGAAGAGAGCATCTGGGAGCCTGACGGGGCCTGGCCTTCAGGACACGTGGAGAGCTCCGCCAGCTCAAGCACAGGGCCCCTGACTGAAAGCGGGGAGAGGGTCTGATGGCCGTTTCTCCAAAGAAGACAGACAACGGCCAACACACACACGAGTCTCCACAGCAGCCGCCAGGGAAGGCAAGCCAACCGCAGGGGGGCACCACGCCGCACCTCCTGGGGCGGCTGCAGGCCTGGGGCCGCGTGAGGCACGCAGGAGGCGGCGCGGGGCCCCCAGAGACCCACCGAGACAGCGCATCGCCACGCGAGCCGGGCCGCCCCAGGCTCCCAGCCCACAGTCCCGGCACCACCACTGCCCACAGCCAAGAGGAGGCAGCGCGCGCCCATCAAGAGAGGGGCGGATGCGCAAAACACGGCCCGAGCCCCGAGGAAGAAGGGCTGCGAGTCTGATACACGCCCCAGCCCGGACGGACCTGGAGCCCTGTGCTCAGTGAAGGGGGGCAGGCAGAAGGCCACGTGCAGCCTGATTCCACTTCCATGAGGCCCCAGAACAGTCAGACTCCCAGAGATAGAGGCAGAGCAGAGGCCAGCCGGGCCCAGGGGACAGAGGGGAGCGGTGGCTGGTCAGTGGAGACACGGTTTACGGGGACCACGAACAAGGCTTGCAGGCAGCGGTGGCGGGGCCCAGCTCTGCGAAGGCGTTCAACGCCGCAACAGTGTGTTCTATCACAACTCCAGCCAGCATTCTGTGCTGAAATGGAAGAGGAGAGCCTCAAAATCAGACGGGAATTGCAAGGAGACCCCAACGTCAAAGCAGTCTTGACACAGCAGCAGAAAGGTGGCGGGCTTAGCTTCCCGACGCAAGCCTTCCACAAAGGGGTGGGGACTGAGGCAGGACAGTGCTGGCCGGGCAGACAGGGGCCTCTGGAGCCCACACACAAAACCACAGAAGGGGAACATATGCTGCTGGGAACACTGGACCTCTGCAGGGGAATGCGGGTGAGCCTTTAATGTGGCCCATACAGAAAAGGTAGCAAACAACGGAGGGAAGACCTGTATACCCAAGAACTAACACAAGGAAGTCCTCAGGCAAAAGAAGATTGGGGAACACCTCTGTGACAGCGAATGTGGCGACAGTGTCATGGATATGACACCAGAAGCACAGGCAAAAAGGAAAAAGCAAGAAAGAAGTTGGGTTTCATCAAAATTAAAAACTTTTGTGCATCAAGGAATACTATCAAGCAAGTAGCAGACGGGCTAGAGTGGAAGAGAGCATCTGGGAGCCTGACGGGGCCTGGCCTTCAGGACACGTGGAGAGCTCCGCCAGCTCAAGCACAGGGCCCCTGACTGAAAGCGGGGAGAGGGTCTGATGGCCGTTTCTCCAAAGAAGACAGACAACGGCCAACACACACACGAGTCTCCACAGCAGCCGCCAGGGAAGGCAAGCCAACCGCAGGGGGGCACCACGCCGCACCTCCTGGGGCGGCTGCAGGCCTGGGGCCGCGTGAGGCACGCAGGAGGCGGCGCGGGGCCCCCAGAGACCCACCGAGACAGCGCATCGCCACGCGAGCCGGGCCGCCCCAGGCTCCCAGCCCACAGTCCCGGCACCACCACTGCCCACAGCCAAGAGGAGGCAGCGCGCGCCCATCAAGAGAGGGGCGGATGCGCAAAACACGGCCCGAGCCCCGAGGAAGAAGGGCTGCGAGTCTGATACACGCCCCAGCCCGGACGGACCTGGAGCCCTGTGCTCAGTGAAGGGGGGCAGGCAGAAGGCCACGTGCAGCCTGATTCCACTTCCATGAGGCCCCAGAACAGTCAGACTCCCAGAGATAGAGGCAGAGCAGAGGCCAGCCGGGCCCAGGGGACAGAGGGGAGCGGTGGCTGGTCAGTGGAGACACGGTTTACGGGGACCACGAACAAGGCTTGCAGGCAGCGGTGGCGGGGCCCAGCTCTGCGAAGGCGTTCAACGCCGCAACAGTGTGTTTGCTGCTGCTAAGTCGCTTCAGTCGTGTCTGACTCTGTGCGACCCCATAGACGGCAGCCCACCAGGCTCCCCTGTCCCTGGGATTCTCCAGGCAAGAACACTGGAGTGGGTTGCCATTTCCTTCTTCAATGCAGGACAGGGAAAAGTGAAAGACGGATAAAAGCACAGACGCCATGCTTTCGAATGTGGAAGACGGTCGGGTGATGCAGGGCGCGGTTAGAAGACAGGAACGGGATGAACCATATTAGCAGCCGCTGCTCTCGGAAATCTTTTGGAGGCTTCACTTTCTTTTAACAACGTCTCTATTTTCTGAAGTTTCTTTCAGTTGCTCTTTGGATAGGAAAAATAAAGCACCGTGGTTTCACCACTTTCTAGGTTTTGATCCTTACGTAGGCTGGCTGTCCAGATTTCTCCTCTCTAGACTGAAAGTCACTTCACGTTCGAAGCAGCTGTCACAAAGGATCTGCCTAACGAGGGACCGTAAGGAAAGGGAAAGAGGAAGGCGCTCAGTCAAGTCTGGCTCTTTGCCACCCCATGGACTATCCGTGGGATTCTCCAGGCCAGAATACCGCAGTGGGCAGCCGTTCCCTCCTCCAGGGGATCTTCCCAACCCAGGGATGGGACCCAGGTCTCCCGCACCGCAGGTGGACTCTTCACCAGCTGAGCCGCCAGGGAAGCCCCACGGCCAATGGAAAGGGCTGGAGGGGGCTCTCAGCTGCGTGGAGGTAACCGCTCAGATCTGCCCGCGAGACGGCTGCCCTGGCAGGCGCACCCAGGCCTCTCCATCCCCGGGTGCTGCGTGAGGAGCGCTGAGGGTCAGTGGCCCTCCAGAGGCCAGTCTCCTCTGCATGTGCGATAAAGGCTGTGACTGACCTTCACCCAATAAATTAAAATAGGAAGGGTAATTTAAAGGTGTATGTGAGAATTTTCCTTACAGTTACCTAATCTAAATGGTTGGTATTAATTGACCCTCAGCAGCATCCTGAGCACTTCCCAGAAGGTCTTGTTTATAGCAAACGGTGCGGGTGCCGTACAGGAGCCCCAAGGACCTGGTCTCCCCTTTCTGACAAGCAAATAGACGGCAGGGAGATCAAATAACTCACTAGAAAGAAGATATAACTTTTTATCTTCCTTTTTACAGTCTCACATCCACTTCCGCTGGGAATAACAAAGTCTGAATTCTTATGCAACACTTATCTAAATGTGTCGATTTTATCGGATTGATGAATTTTGCTAACAAAAGGCAGCGCTGGGAAATCTTCTATGACACATTTGGCCCATTCTCGGGGCTGAAGCTTTAATTTAACCAACCGGAGAGTTCTGAGCGAGGGCCGCAGGGCGGAGGGCATATCCATCTTTGTGACGGGAGACAAAACCACCTCCCCTATGTGCGCCCTCGGGCGGGAGGAGCAGGGGCCGAGGCTTGACGCAGTTGGGGGCTGTGGGGCAGGCGGCAGCCATGGGTCCATCCTGACCAGAAGGCGCTGGCCGCGGGGGGCGCTGAGGACACAGCCGGGCGCGTGGACACCCGTGCTCCGCGGGCGTCTTCTGCTTCCGCCTCCATGGCCACCAAGCACCCAGGGGGCTTTCTGCCCCACGGTCCCCCGCCCCTCCTGCCCCCAGACCCTGAAGACCAGCAGCCGGCGCAGGACAAGGCTGCCAGCCCCTGCTCAGACCGCCCGGCTGCCCTCTCCCTGGGCTCTCCGCTGTCTCTGGGACCCTCCCCACCCAGCCTGCCTCTCTCAGGCACTCCCCTGCACAGAAGTCATCAACTCCCCACTTCCCACAGGACAGAGCTGTGAACCCCTTGGCATGAAATGCTCCAGAAGACCCTGTGATCCCGCCTTTGTCCATCACCCCTCCATCCACCTGTCCGTCTGTCCATCCAACTCCGTAAGCCTCTGTGACGGTCGCGTCCAGCCATCACCCAAACCCGCCCCCCTTCCAATAACCAGGTCTCAGCTGAGCAGGCAGAGAGCAGGCAGGGCTGGGTCTTCACCCACAGGGTCTCGGGGTGGCGGGGGGGCTTGGGGCTCTCTCAGGCCTTGTGATCCCTGCACTCTCCCTTGTGGGCTGGTGCCCGGCTCTGACCGCTCCCCCAGGACACACCTGCAGCGGCGGGCCAGCAAGACGCAGGCGGCCTGGGTCCCTGAATGGGGGGGCGCTGATGGAGCCACCCGCCACTCGCGTCAGGAAGCCTCCGCTCCAGCCCCTCGTCCTCTGGCACAAGCACCGTGGCCTCTGCCCCGGCGCCCTCGGCGGCAAACCTACTTGGTGCTCTCCAGGGTCTTCTGCATCCTCTTGGTCATCCTGTCGATGGCTGCCTGTCTCTTCCCTTCAGGCAGGAGGTCGGTCTTGTTCAGCACCACGACCAGCTTCTGGCAGGCAATCTGCCCGATCACGAGGCACTCGGCCGACTGCGTCTGCATGCCCTTGGTCACGTCGATGACCAGCATCATCAGATCGATGATCTGGGCCCCTGGGGGAAGAGAGGATGAGGTCAGAGGGCAAGGGGCGGCTGAGGGGGTGAGTGGCGCCCGCAGCCCCTGTGCGGCTCACCTGACCGGGCACGCGGGCCCCTCCCAGCTCTATAACTGGGTCTCCTCATCTCTAAACGGGCAGCCAGGCAGACCCGCTGGGGATGCCAGGAGCCCATTTGCGCAGCGCCTGGCAGCTGGAGGGCTTGATCCCCGGCCACTCCCGGGCTACGGTCAGTGTCAGTTTGTCAACCCACCGGGTGAAAACCAGAACCTCCACGCGGCCTCATGTTGCTTCTTCCTAATGCTGGCGCAGAGGGCCTCTGCCTCTAACGCGAGCCGCTGCCTTCCGTGGCTCTGCCCTGCCTGCTGTCTCACGGCCCCGCAGCCTCCAGCCTCTGAGCTGGGCCGTGGACCCCCACCACCCTATGAGGTCTCTGCCCCGACCCCTGCCCAGCCTCTCCGAGCCGGGGCTCTGGGTCTCCCCTGACTGGGACCCGACTGGCAGTCCCCCGCCTCCCACACCGTCCTGCCTTCTTTTCCTGCCTGTTTCCTCTGGACACTCGGCGCCTCTGCCTCGGTCTGGGTATGCACTGGCCGCTGCCTGGGGCTGGCCTGGCCTCCCCCTCGAGGAGGGTGGGACCCGGATGGACACTGTTTCCCCTTCGGATTGGATTGTTTCTCTCTGCTGCTAATTTAAAGACAGTTTAACGCTGCTGAGCGTGAGAGGAGGGGCTGGGGGCGCCTGCAGGGCCGGGTTGACACTGTTTCCTCTTGGTTGCCGATTTAGAGAGACGCTGTAAACACTGAGAAGCCATCCTGGGTGGGGAAGGCACGTTCTAGGCCTCTCTCCTGAGTCACCTTTGGCTTTCATGAATCTCCTTTCCATGCAGCAACGTTGCCTTTTTCTGTACAAATGGTCAGTCTCCTCTTTTCCCCTGTTGTTTCTGCGCTTCGTCTGTTACTAGGTATTTTTTACTCTTAAGACTATGTGCATTTTTTCATGCTTTCTTCCAGTCCTCCTACAGCTTTAGATGTCTATGCTTCAGAGACTTTGCTGGCGGTCCAGCGGTGAAGAATCCACCCGGCAATGCAGGCGACGTGGGTTCGGCCCCAGTTGGGGCACCAAGACCCCACATGCCGCAGAGCCACTGAGTCTGAGGCCGCAACCAGAGGGCCGCACGCTGCAAGGGAGAGCCGCCAAGACCTCAGAGACACAGCCGAGGCGCGACGTGGCCAAATGTGCATCTGCATACATGCTTCCAAGTCTGCTTCAAACTGGCCCATTTGGAAGTTCTTCTGGCCTAATATGAAGGTGGAGACCTAGCTTGAGTGTTACCTGGATGGCAACCCGTTGTCCCCGGGTCACAGCGACACGCTCTCTCTCCTTTGCAGATTCGGACAGTGAGACTCAGACAGGAGAGGTGCACATGGGGGACCCTGCAGCCGGGACCCGCGCCCCGGGCAGCCTGCCCCCAGCCCCGCGGGTGCCACGTCGCGAGGCTCCGGCGTCCGCCGGCTCCCAGCACCTCCTCCTCTTGGCGGGGGTCCAGCTCCTCGCTGTCTGCTGTCTTGTCCTCGGCTGTTTATTTTTCTCTCGTCTCCAACACGGCTGGCTTTGTTGCTCCTCCTGCTCCCCCTCTGCTGACATGGCCCTGTCGTCCTCCCGGGCTCTTCAGCGGGTGGTGAGGGAGTGGCCTCGCGCCCCCAGGGGTGGTGCTCTGCTGGGTCGTCCGGAGGCCGCTGCTCCCAGTCCTCTCCTGGTCCTCTTGGCTTCCTCGGAGGTGCCTGGCCCACCTGCTCTTCGGGACGCTGCAGGGGCCCAGAGACTCAGGAAGGCAGGCCTGGCCAGCAGGCAGCTGGCGATGGGGAGAGTGGGCGTTTGGACTCAGCTGTGAGCTCGAGCCCTGGCCCTGCTCCTCGGCGTCCCGTGCCCGGGCCTCCACTTCCCGCCTGTGAGAAGGGGGTCTCCTCCTCGCGGGGCTGAGCCGAGGGTCAGAGCTGGCACGCAGCAGGCAGGACTCACAGGCGCACGTGCGGTCAGGAGCCGGGCCGCTAGCACAGACGCCAGGCTGGGGCGACTGGCAGCCATGGGCCCAGCAGGACAGCTCCTCGGCCGCGTCAGAGGCAGGCCTGGGGTGGCCAAAACCGCCGACTCCCAAAGATTCTACCCGACCCTCCTTGGGCCAAGTGTGGGCAGTCCATGTGGGCTGAGCAGTGTCCTTCCCCGGGGGTCTGTCCCTGCGGCTGGCGGCCGTTCCGGGGCTCCTGGGGGTCCGACGGCGCGCTGGGTCTGCCAGACACAGGGTCAGCGCGTCAGTGACAGGAGCTGGTTGGACTGCTGTGGCCCCTCACTGGGCAGGATGGGTGTGTGTGTGTGCAGTGGGGGAGCCCCCTTTGCAGGCCAGGTTCAAACAATCCGGATCTCCTGCCCACCAGAGCATACAGCGCTCCAGGCCACGGGCTGGCACTCGCCAGGGGCCTTGCAAAGGGCCTCCCGGATGCTGCTCCTGCCCACCAGGGTATTCAGCGCTCCAGGCCACGGGCTGGCACTCGCCAGGGGCCCTGCGAAGGGCCTCCTGGATGCTGCTCAGAACCATTCCACAGGGCCAGGACTCCTCTCGCTTGCCCGCCATGGAAGAACCATCCCAGCAGCACACATCCTAGGGTTCCCGTGCCTGAGGCACTTCCCACGGCCCCTCACGAGGCACCTTCTGCAACCTCGCTGCCGTCCACCGACTCCCCTCAAGGCTCCCAGAGCACAGAGGCGCTTGCTGTGCTGGGAAACGCTCCTGATGATGGCAGGACACCGGCTTCCACTGCAGTTTTACACTGTGGATTGCCGGGCCCCTACACCACTTCTTGAATATTTAACGTCACCAGTTAAAGTTTTTTCTTTGTCTTAAATTCAATATTACTTCTTATTTAGGATGCCCATAGCTTTTGCTTAAAACTCAAACTTGGGTTAATGATCTGGTTCTGCTAAAATGGTTAACATTTTATATTCAGTTTCTCCCGCTGAAAACTTTTTCCCCCTAAACACATGGACCCCCTTTTAGTCTCAGAAGGAAAATTTCATCTCACAGAAAACTTGTTAAATGCTGACCTTTTTCTTTACTTTTATTTCCGAAACGATTAAGATACATAATCTATGGAATTGGAAATTGTCATCTTTAAAAGCACTGAGAAACTTCAGCCCTGCTCTGATTGCTCTGCAAACCTTTAAAGGACTCTGCAGTCTGCAGAAGCAGATGGGAAGCGCTGATAGGCCAACCAACATAGAGGGGCACTTGTGAGCGGCGAGGCTGCGACCCGCTTCCCACCCACTCGCTCCTTCTGGCCCCGCAGCCTCAGTGATTTCCTACCCTGGGTTCATGGGAATCGGAAAAGACACTGTTTGATTCATTCTGTGGAAATACTGGGGATTTAGAGAAAGACAAGACGGGCCGTTATGTCAGTTCCTGTCCCCGGATCAAAGTGTGGGGAAGAAATAGTGACCGGGGGCTGGTGCCGGGCGCGGGTGGCTCCTGGCCCTGACCCGGCTTCCAGCGGGGCCCTCGAGCCGCTGTGACCTCAGGACCCCTCAGAAGGCCCTGGTGTTGGCCGTGCCGAGCGCCTACTGCGGAGGCAGTGTGCGGCGCCGGAGGGAGGCCGTGGACGAAGCCAAGCGTCTGGGTCCCGTCTGCACCCGCCCTTCTGGGCCTGGCAGTCTCCTCCCCCATCCCGAGGCTCCCAGGAGGCAGCAGAGGCAAGTGCGCAGGGGGTGGACAACTCGAGCGTCCCCTCGCAGCCCCGGGCACGGCAAGGCACTCAGGTCGCCCTGCACGCCAGCAGGGAGCGGACTCTCAGCGTCGGGACCGCACTTCCTGGTCAACCGAGGGGAGGCTGGGGAGGCCGCCATCTGCCCACTCAGGCCCACAGACTCATTAAGCCCAGCCCTAGCTAGAGCCTGTGCTGAAGGCTGTGAACAGATGGAAAACCAGGCTCCGGTCTGTGAGCCACAGTGCGGGAGGGAGGGGCTGGGCAGGGGAGAGGGCTCACAGTGGGGGCAGGGCAGGCTGGGGGAGAGACGCCCAGGGCCGCCCCGATTCTGGTGTCCAGTGGAGATGGGGGAGAGACGCCCAGGGCCGCCCCGATTCTCGGGTCCAGTGGGGGCGAGGGGAGAGAGGCCCAGGGCTGCCCGATTCTGGGGTCCAGTGGGGGCAGGGGGGACCACAGGGCCGCCCGATTCTGGGGTCCAGTGGGGGTGGGGGGAGAGATGCCCAGGGCTGCTTGATTCTGGGGTCCAGTGGGGGCAGGGGGGACCATGGGGCCGCCCGATTCTGGGGTCCAGAAAGGAGAGGACTGTAGGAGAGACAGCTGGACTGGGGCTGGTCCCTGTTCAGAAGGACAAGCCGTGTGGCCGATGGGATCTTAAATGGAAGCATGAAAGCCTCTTTAAGAGAGTCTTTAAGGGTAGACCTTTAAGAGAACTTCTGGAGGCGGGGCTGATAAAGATGGGGCACAGAGGGAGGTCTGGAGAGCAGGTGAGCCTGCATGGGAGGGGGGGGGGCGTCTGAGTTACCCGGTGCCCCACCCATGGACACTGCCACTAGTATTGGGGACTTAGGTGTGTTTAAAGCGAGTCCTTTTTTTGGAACTCAAATGCACGCACATTAAGTACAGCTTTACACGACTTCCCTGGCGCCTCCCTGGTGCCGGAGGGTAAAGCATCTGCTTGCAGTGCAGGAGACCGGGATTCGATCCCTGGGTCGGGAAGATCCCTTAGAGAAGGCGATGGCACCCCACTCCAGTACTCTTGCCTGGGAAATCTCAGGGACGGAGGAGCCTGGTAGGCTGTAGCCCATGGGACCGCAGAGTTGGACATGACTGAGCGACTTCACTTTCACTTTACATGTTAGTAAATGCATTAAACTCCCGCTAAGGAGAAGTCAACTGGCCTTCTCTGGTAGCCCAGTGGTTAACAATCTGCCCTGCAACGCAAGGGACACATGTTTGATGTCTGGTCTGGGGCATCCCTGGTGGCTCAGACGGTAAAGCGTCTGCCTGCAATGCGGGAGACCTGGGTTCAATCCCTGGGTCTGGAAGAGCCCCTGGAAAAGGAAATGGCAATCCACTCCAGTATTTTTGCCTGGAGAATCCCATGAACGGAGGAGCCTGGTGGGGTTGCAGAGTCAGATGCGGCCGAGCGACTTCACTTTCTTTCCTTCCGGGAAGACCCCACATGCAGCAGGGCAACTAACTGCACAGGCCACAGGCACTCAAGCCCACGAGCCGAGAGCCCGTTCACCGAAAACCTGTGCCCCACGGCGAGAAGCCCGCACGCCGAGAGCCCCGAGAGCCCGCGCTCCAAGGCGAGAGCCCGTGCCCTACAGCGAGAAGCACGCACGCCGAGAGCCCATGCTCCACGGCGAGAAGCCCGCGCACCGCAGTTAGAGAGAGCCGAGCACGCCGACAAAGACCCAGAGCCGCCACAAGGAAAACCAGCTAACAGGGAAGAGAACTGACAAAGCAAGACACGGCCCTGCACAGTGGCCCGCCCCAACTCGAGGCAGCACTGAGCGCCCCAGGCCTGCTGTGCTGGGGCGGAGGGCACGCGGGGGACAGGGAGACGCCGGGCTCCAGGGCCACCGTGAGCGCCAGTCCCGGCCGTGCTCGCTTCTCTCAGCGACTGTGTTGTCGCCTACCTGGGGTAATCTTTTTAGCTGACTTTGCATAACAGTACGACTCCTGTTCAAGAGCAGCGAGAAGGAGCATAAAATGGAATTTGAAATGTAGAAATAAAATAATTGTGAGCCATGAGCTATAATTTGATTTCATGCTTTACAAGGAAATGAAAGAAGGCTTCCTTAAAATGTGGGGTTTCTGCTCCCCCGCCCCTCCTCCCTGTAACCATTTTAGGATTTCCTCTCGCACCGAAGAGAAAATAGGATTGTGGAGAACGCTCGGCTCTCAAGTGTCACTGCCACTCAGGGGCCAGCTCGGTTTAATGTGAACTTCCCATTCTGGGTAAGAGGAAATTCTTCAATTAATAAACCGGGTGTGCGGAGGCCAGTCTTTAAGGTTTAATCAATTTCATCTGTACTTAGGATAAAAAGACTGACTATTCTACTTTTTTTCCCCTCGTTTTTCCTTCTTAAAAAAAAATAATAAAATGAATGTTTTATTTTAAATTCTTTGAGGTTCGTATCTCCTGTTTCAGGAAATATTGTCTATTTCATGCAGTGAGTATGAAAACTCCCCCCTCCTTTTTGACTTTTGCTAAGATTCTTTTTTCAAAAATAACTGAATTATCCCCTGCCCTCATATACTGTAACAGCTCGGGAGATGACACGAATTATACAGGATTTTGGCAGACACCTCAGAGGGGTGGGAGAGAGAGACAAATCGCCAAATATGGGTGGGAGAGCTCCGTGTGGACAGACTCTGAGGCTGGACGTGGGAACGTGAGCCGGCAGCATCCTTGCCACCGGGACGTCTGGGCTGGACAGCCTCAGCCAGCGGGCTGGGCCATGTGGTCTGCGGGCACCAGATGGCAGGATGAGCCAAGCCGGCTCCCCGCAGGACCTGCTGACCAGCCAGCAACGAAAGGATCCCGGGGACAGACAGCTCCTGAGCCTTCACTGCCTGGACCCTGGATGCGCAGGGCCTGCTGGGATCGGGGTGGGGTCGTGGCCAGGCCCGGTGGCGACGAGTCTGTACCTTGGCTCTGCTCACCAGACACGCAGCAGGCCTGTGTCTTCATCTCCATGATGAGGGCAGGCCACTGAGCCGAAAGCGGTGTGTGCCTCCCAGGGCCCTCAGGACGTGGAGCCCCCGACCAGGGTCCTCCCCACACCCATGCGTGCATGGGGAAGCGCCACTTTTAAGTCTGTGCTTTTCACTGCTGCTGCTGAGTCGCTTCAGTCGTGTATGACTCTGTGTGACCCCGTAGACGGCAGCCCACCAGGCTCCCCCCGTCCCTGGGATTCTCCAGGCAAGAACACTGGAGTGGGTTGCCATTTCCTTCTCCAATGCAGGGAAGTGAAAAGTGAAAGTGAAGTCGCTCAGTCGTGTCCGACCCTCAGCGATCCCATGGACTGCAGCCCACCAGGCTCCTCTGTCCATGGGATTTTCTAGGCCACTAAACTTCTGCAAATCTGGGGCCCATTGTGGGGACGAGCCTGAAAGCCTCATCCCACACCGCGGCTGCACGGGCCACAGGTTTGCACGCGGCTGGTCAGGCGCGCCAATAGCCCATCGCTGCGAGAGAAACTGGAGGCTCAGAAGAGCGGCCTCCGGGGCTCAGTGCACGCTGGGGGCTCATGCAGTGGGTGGGCCCCCAGGCAGAGCTGGCCCCGCCTGGCCCAGGGACCCTCGGCCTGCCTCCTCCTCAAGTGGCACCAGGGACAATTTCTCTTCAAGACGCAGCCTGTGATCCCAAAGCAGAAACGTCCCCGGAGTTTCGGGCTGTGCCTCCCCTCCCCACAGACAGGAGTGAGGGCAAGGCCTGCAGACACAGGTCACCGCACATGGGGGCACAGGGCTCCCCCAGCGCCCTCCCTGCCTGCCCGAGGAAGCCTGCTCATGGAGCCTCGCTCTCCCACCTGCACACCGGGCTCACCGTCAACTACGGGGCCACGGGCAGACCTCAGAGCCCCGGGCCTGGCACGGCAGGTGCTGAACCCCGAGGTCCCAGCCTCACGGACCCCAGCCCTGGACAAACACCTGTCCTGAGGTGGGGGCAGTGGGCAAATTCGAAGGCCCGCAGGGGCCTCGACCTGGAGCAAGAGGATGCCACGGTCACTCCCGGGGCCGTGCTGCAGGGGACGCCCCCACCCCTCGGCTCCATCCCACGTGGCCAGAGAGGAATGCAGGCCTGGAGTTGCCAGATCTTCCGATTTTTCAAAAGAAGCCAACAATCTGGACCACTGTATGAACTGTGCCAACTTTTAAATGTTGACAACCAATTCCAAAGACATGTTTAAACTGTGCGGCCCAAACAAAACATGATCGTTGGCCAGAGCCGGCCTGCAGCTCCCAGCAGAGGGTCTCCGGAGGGGCTGGAGGTCACGGAGCAAACGCCCACTTCTTTGGCCGCTGAATCCTGCTGAGCCCTGGGCCCTCCCGCCCCGGGTCTCGGGAGGAGGGCAGGTGCCGGGGTGGGGGGCTCCTCCTGGAGGAGCAGGACCCCCAGGGGGTACAGTGGGGCTTGAGGCCATGGGCCTGTGGCCAGAGAAACCTCAGCTGAGATCTGAACTCTCGTGGGCCCCAGCGGGGGGCTCCGCAGGCCTCATCTGGGGTTCCCCAGGCTACTCCAGCCCAAGGGCCCCCTGCAGCCTCACGGCTGGCCACTTTCTGACGGGCATCCCCCCAGCGTCAGGCAAGGTTCTCCCACTGGCTCAGTGTGCCGGGACATGGGCAGCCCAAGGGGGCCCCAAGATGACGGTTCTCCCAGGACAGCGAGGCAGAAACCTCGGTGGCCCAGAGGCGGCATGTCCCTGAGGACAGACGCCATCCTCGCGGCTGGTGCCCAATGACGCCAGGTGCCCCGTCCAGCCCATGTCCTGCAGGCGGAGTAGCCGTGGCGGTGGGCACAGAGCCCACAGCCCTGGGTCCATAAGCAAAGGGCCCCCCCGAGTGGGCGAGACTGTGGGACGGTGCAAGCCTTGGGGCAGAGGGCAGGGCGCTGGGGCTGGCCCTGCCTCAGCCTCCCCCACGAGCCCCAGCCTGGCTGTCAGCCCCGCGTCTCAGGGCCTGGGCACACGCGCTTGCCCCTTCCCCTGGTGCTGCATGTGGGGACTGCAGCTCAGACGCCACCACCCCATCTGGACCAGGAGGCCCTCCTCCGGGCGCCCACGATGCCCAGCACAGCCGCATCCTGTGACCCCTGAACCCCCACAGCCCTCTGCCACTCGGAGCTGGTGGTGAGTAAGCCCCTCCACAAGGAACACAGATAACTGAGGGGCAGTGAGAGCCCTGAGCAGCCCGCCGTGAGCTGCAGCCAGACACCCCCCTGGCCTGGGCCGTGACACCCCCGGCACGCCAGCGCCCCTGTGCCAGAAACGCGAGGGGCAGTGTTGCAGGGCGGGCAGCCACGGCCAGGCAGGACGGCGTGCAGTGAGCACCAGGGCCAGATCTGCAGGGGCTGCGTTCCTCGGGAGAAGACCCCCAGGACCCCAGTGACGGGGAGTCGGGGCCCGTGGGGGCCCACGTGGGAGACACGCTGAGACTCCGGTGTAAGTAAGCAGCCCAGGCTGTGGGTCTCGCCGCCCCCGCCAGGGAAGGGCCCCACTCCGAGCACCGAGACAGCTGGGCCACGTTCTGGGAGTTCTGGGTGGTGGTACTTGCTGCTGTGGCCTGAGACACAGGCAGGCCCTTCCAGAAATGGGGCCCCTGCCACGGCGAGCCCCGAGGCAGAGAAGGCACCACGGGTGCAGGGGCTGGGAGGGTGAGGCCGGCCAGGCTGCCCCGGGTGGCAAGGCCGGGGCGTGCAGGGTCGCAGAGCCTGAGAGCGTGGTCTCAGGAATCTGTTTACTGGGGAAGCAGGAAAAAAAAAGAAGGAAAGGGGGGGAAATCTACCATAAAAAGTCAGTAAAATCAGCAGAATTCCTTCATGAAAAGGGTGGAATTAGCATATGGCCTCAGCTGCCAAGTGAGGCCACTGAAGCAAGCAACGAAAATGAGTTCAAGACACAATCAGACGTTTTTCTGGACGGAGTCAGAGGGGCTGAGCAGCAGCCGCCCCCCGGGCCTCTCCCCCCATGCCTCCCTCCTGAGCTGCCCCCCAGCCACACCAGTTCCGAATGCGGCCCCCAGCGTGGCCCACCCCTGCCCTTGAGGAGCTCTCAGTCCGGTGGGCAGACACACAGATCCATAAGGTCAATG
>SJYG01000305.1:969978-1050531 GCA_006410535.1 Litocranius walleri | reverse complement strand
GGGTTCAGCGGCCAGGGTGGGGGTGCGGAGGAGGGGGAGTGGGGAGGGGCCGGTCCAGCGAGGACGTGGCAGGATGCGCCCCGCATTCCTCAGACCCTGGGGATGGGCCAGACCCCGCTCCTCTGCAACAACTCGGGACGGCTGCTGCCTCTCCCCCTGGAGGGCAGCACACATGGCCGCCTGGGACGGAAACACGGGTCTCTGTGGGAAAAGTCCATCAGCCTCTCAGGCCCAAAGGGTCCTATGTCCTCCTTCAGGGGCTCCTGATGGCGGCAGCAGCACAGAACCCCTGGGCACCTCTCCTTCAATGACCACCAACCTCCCCTCTGTGATCATGGTACGGGGGCTGGCCCCTGGGCCCCAGACCTGAGCATCTCTCCTGGGCCCTGTTCCTGAGCGTTTCCCCTGCGCCCCAGTCCTGACTGTCTCCCCAGCCCCTGGGCCCCAGTCCTGGGCATCTCCCTGGGCCCCGGTCCCGAGCGTCTCCCCTGGGCCCCGGTCCTGGCCGTCGCCCCGCCCTGGCCCTACACCCACGCATCAAGACTCAAGCCAAGAGCGACGGGGCCCAGCACCCTGTGAAAGGCCCGGGTCGGGGAGACGAGCCCCGCAGTGTCCACCAGGGCTCCTCTCGGCCAGGCCGTTTCAGGGTTGGGCCCTGGTCACCCCCCATCCCCAGGGCGAGGTCTCTGAGAACAGACACAGGGAAGGCACCACAGCCACAGAACCCAGGACGGCGGCCGACTACAACGTCACCGGGCAGGACACAAACCCGGACCAGCTGCAGGGAGAGATGTTCGGGCCACGCGCGCCCCCGCCTCCCTGGTGGGCTCAGGGCGCCTCGCCTGCATCCACCTCCGTGCCGGCCACAAAGGCCTGCAGGGCCCTGGGCCCAGGCTTCTCCTGGGCTCTCACTGCTTGGGCGTGAACAATTCAGACCCTGCCCACGGGACTGACCTCAGCCCACTTGCCCCTGAGCTCAGGCAGCGGCAGAGGACAGGCAGTCAGGATGCTGTCTCCGGCCCAAAGCTGGTCCCCAGTCATACTGCTGGCCTCTGTCTCCCCCAGTAGGAGCTCAGAAGCGGTCCATGGCCCACCAGGACCACCAGGGCATCCCCAGGTTTCAGGGGCTCTGTCCCGGGAGCCCAGGACCAGACCGGACCCCTTGTTGGACTACAGTAAGGCTGAGCAGTCCACACGCCACTGCCCCCACACCTGCTGATGGAGCCGTCTCCCCTGACGACTACTCGGAAGTGCGGCGGGAAACGCAGACAGAAGCCCTGGGAGCGCTCTGCACCTGGCGGGCACACTCCTCAGGGTGGGGCGGGCAGGGTGGCCGGCAGGACAAGGGGCACAGGGAGCAGCTGAGGGAGCCGCCAGAGCCTCTGCGGCTCAGAGGCAAGCCTCCTGGCCCAGAACACGGAAAGCAGGCCCTGGAAATTCAGACTCAGGGTCCTCAGCAGGGAAGACGCCATGTCAGATGCTCGCAGGTGGGGGCTGCCCGGGGGGCCCAGCAGCGGAGGCTCTGAGCTCCCACTGCGGGGGGCCCGGGCTCGACCCCTGCTCAAGGAGCGAGACCCCAGAGCTGCACCTGAAGAGTCCGCACGCCACGACCGAGGACCGCTCGGCACATAAACGCCGCAGGACAGACACCCATGGGCGGTGTCCTCAGTGGCCAGGCTCCCAGCTGCCCCCCACCTTCCCCTCTATTTTGAGGAATCGGGAGTTTCCTCTCTTTTGAGAATCAGATTTTCAATATGCATAAATGACTGGGGTGGTGAGAGACTTTTAAAAAAATAACCAGTGAGGAATAAAATCACAGACACCAACTCCCAGGAAGCAAGCTTCGTGGGCACAGTGGGAGGCCGTGGGGACGGCCTCAGGCCAGGGCGGCGGGCAGAGGTCTTGGCGGATGGTCTATGCAGCAGACACCACTTGCCTCGGGGGGCCCGGACCCCCCCCACGGGTACCAAGGGGGCGAGTCAGGCGGGCTCCTGGAGGCCCGTGGAGCGGTGTTGAGTCCAGGGGTGGCCAGCAGGGCCTGCTGCTCTGCCTCCAACAAGCTCCTTCACAGCAGCCTCCCTGCTTCCCTCTGCGAGCATCTCGGCCCCCTCGGCTGACGGGAGGGGAGAGGGTCCCAACCTCCTTAGGAAGGAGGCCACAGGGAAGGCCCCAAACCAGAAAGAGCACAGCACCCTGACACGGAGAGCCAGCGGCTGGGTGCCAGGGGGAGGGGCGCTGCCCCAGCACGCGCGCTCCGGGCCCCCGAGGCCCCCAGTCCAGCACCACGCCCAGCAGAGCCGGGAGACGGGGAGGACGGACGGACCGGAGCAGACGTGCTGAGCCCGGACGCGGGCCCTGCGCTCTGCCGGGGGCCCACCCATCTCCCATCTGAAAGCAAGGAGAGCAGAAACTGTCCTGAGCTACCGCTGATGTCTGGGCCGCTTCATCAAGCGCATGAGACACGGAGCCAATTTTTCTGGTAACAACAAAACCAGAAAGGCTGAGAGCACAGTCTGTCCCCAGCTGTTTCCGGAGCGGTTCTCATAGGCCCGTCTGGGTCGGGGCCGGCGGCACAGAGGTCCATCTGGGCAGCCCGCTGTGGCGGGGCTTTGTCCTTCACTCCCCTCCAGATTTCAGGGCCGTGAGCCGTGCAAATCATACCCCTCAGCGGCTCGTGCAGAGCGCCCCGTAAGAGGGACGTGGGATAAGAGAAAGCGTGTGCCATGCCCCTGCCACGGCTCCCTGCTCCTCCCGGGACAGGACCCCTCCCTTGCTCGCTCCACTGGCCGAGCTCTGCAGCTGCCCGAGCCCCAGCACCTTGGGTGATTTTTATTTTCCTCTTGTGCTGTTTCCCAAAATTGGGACAAGAAAACGTACTTTACGACAACTGCAAATACTTTATAATCAAAGCGGCTACATACTAAGACGTTGGCGTGAAGATGCTTGGCTACGTTTTACTCGCTCAGAGTCCACCCGAGAGGGCTCCCTCAGCCATGCCAGGGACCTGAGAGCGGTTTTCAGGATGCTGCCAGTGGAGAGTCTGCCCCTGCTCCCGGGAAAGCTTCCAGCGTCAGTGCCCAGCCCTGCAGCCCAGCCACAGTCCCAGCCCGTGGGAGCGCCCGGCCTGCTCTGAGCGCGGCCCGGCCACAGTCCCAGCCCATGGGAGCACCCGGCCTGCTCTGAGCGCGGCCCAGCCACAGTCCCAGCCCGTGGGAGCGCCCGGCCTGCTCTGAGCACGGCCCAGCCCCTGCGGCCCAGCCCGTGGGAGGGCCCGGCATGCTCTGAGCACGGCCCAGCCGCAGTTCCAGCCCGTGGGAGCACCCGGCCTGCTCTGAGTGCGGCCCAGCCACAGTCCCAGCCCGTGGGAGCGCCCGGCCTGCTCTGAGCAGGGCCCAGCCCTGCGGCCCAGCCCGTGGGAGGGCCCGGCATGCTCTGAGCACGGCCCAGCCGCAGTTCCAGCCCGTGGGAGCACCCGGCCTGCTCTGAGTGCGGCCCAGCCACAGTCCCAGCCCGTGGGAGCGCCCGGCCTGCTCTGAGCAGGGCCCAGCCCTGCGGCCCAGCCCGTGGGAGGGCCCGGCATGCTCTGAGCACGGCCCAGCCGCAGTTCCAGCCCGTGGGAGCACCCGGCCTGCTCTGAGTGCGGCCCAGCCACAGTCCCAGCCCGTGGGAGCGCCCGGCCTGCTCTGAGCAGGGCCCAGCCCTGCGGCCCAGCCCGTGGGAGGGCCCGGCATGCTCTGAGCACGGCCCAGCCGCAGTTCCAGCCCGTGGGAGCACCCGGCCTGCTCTGAGTGCGGCCCAGCCACAGTCCCAGCCCGTGGGAGCGCCCGGCCTGCTCTGAGCAGGGCCCAGCCCTGCGGCCCAGCCCGTGGGAGGGCCCGGCATGCTCTGAGCACGGCCCAGCCGCAGTTCCAGCCCGTGGGAGCACCCGGCCTGCTCTGAGTGCGGCCCAGCCACAGTCCCAGCCCGTGGGAGCGCCCGGCCTGCTCTGAGCAGGGCCCAGCCCTGCGGCCCAGCCCGTGGGAGGGCCCGGCATGCTCTGAGCACGGCCCAGCCGCAGTCCCAGCCCGTGGGAGCACCCGGCCTGCTCTGAGTGCGGCCCAGCCAGCACCTGCCTGTAATCCTGGCTTCTGCAAGTGGCCCTGGTGAGTGCTCCCGGGAGGTGGGGTGAGCGGGCTGGGTGCCAGAAAGGAGAGGTGTGGGGAGACCCCCGTGCAGGCCTGGGGGGCCGCCGGGGGTGCTCCTTCGACGGGGGCGGGAGCAAGGCCTGTGCAGACCACCCGCTGCTGCAGCGGGGGCCCGGGACGCCCAGCCAGAGCGCAGCACTGGATCTGGGGCTGGTTCCCAGCCCTTGGCCTGCGGTGGACACGCCACGCCCCGGTGCAAGCGGGGCCTGGTGACCGGCCAGCCTTTGATGTCCCTCCAGGCCACAACTGGCCAGGTCCTCAGACTTGTTTATTTTTCCTGTATAACTTTTGCAATGTTTCAACTAAACAGAAAGTTTTTATCAACAATTCCCAGAGCAAGAAAAATAGCTGAATGCTTGGTTTGTAACGGAAGCCAGGAGCTCTGCGGGGCTGGGGGCCGTGAGAACAGCTCCCGCTCTGAGGGGCTGGAGACCCACGCGGGGCCCCCGCACCCTGCCCACCAGCCGCCCAGGGTGCCGCTCTCCCCCGGGACCCTGGTCCCAGCTCGGCCCCCAAATGTGGCAGGAACAACCCTGGGCCCAGCGCCAGGCACAGGCTGGGCCCGGCTGGCCGCTCAGTCTGTCCTCCGTCTTTGGCCGGGGGCGCTGACCGGCAAAAAGGATCTGCGCTGAGCGCCCCGGGCAGCTCCAGAACCACACAGAGGCAGTGGCCGGAGGCGGGCCTGGATCCAGCTGTGCCTGACTCCGGCACACAAACTGCGCTGGTTCCAAGTAGCAATTTGGACGGAATCTCTGCCCTTCACACGTGAAGACTACACACCAGCAGGCTTCACGGATTCTCCTCCCCTAAGTATCCTGCCTTTGACCTTTCAGGGCATTTTCCAAGCAACCCCAGAGCCAGTTTGCACACTCGCCTCACCTGACCTGCAGGGACCACGCATCCCCGGCCCTGAGCTCATGGACGAGGCCGCCACTGCCGCCACGCACTCAGGGCTGCTCCTGACATCACACAGAGGGGAGGGCCACCTCCTCGGAGCCTGACCCTCCAGGGAAGGCCCTGCGGCCTCACTGTGCCCGGTCCCGTCCTAAACGCAGTGGACTCACCCCTCACAGCCAGGGCCCGAGTCAGCTGGACATCAGCCCGGGAGCCGCTGGGCATTTGGAAGCCTGGCTGCAGGGAACGTCCACTGCGCGTCCGTGTGCAGCGGCTGAGGCTCGGGGCTGCAGTTTGTGCAGAGCCTCGGCGCTACCGGGGCCTCACGGCCCAACACCCCACCTTCTGCCGCGGTTCTCCAACTGCCCGGACCCCACCCTGCCGCCCCCAGGCCTTCACTACGGGCGTCACCGCGCAGCTGCCTCCGCCTCTGACACCGGGGAGCCTCTCCCTGCTGACCACACAGAGAAAACACTCTCGAAGGAGCCATCATAGGCTGAGGCAGAAAGCTGAAACTTAAATGTCATATCGAATTTCTAACCAACTTATGTTATATCAGTGATCTGTCACTGAATGACTTTTCTGAGGTTGAAATTTTTTCTTGTCAAATCACAGTAAAATATTAAGGATGGTCCAGAAATGCCAAGTCAGCAGGGACTGTGAGGGGCGTGCAGGCATGCCCCACCGCACAGCGCCCCACCACACCGCGCCCTCCAGGCCGGCACACACGTGTTGCACGCACATGCCTGCCACCTCGCCCGCGGCTCGAATGAGAGCACAGAGCGAGCGGCGTGTCCGCAGCCTCAACGGCCGGTAAGAGGGGGACAGGCCGGGAAGGCTCTTCTGCTGCCGTTGACGAGCTGCAGCACTGACTTGGGCTCTGGCGATGAGCTCAGCCCCCGGCAGCGGGGGGGGGGCCTCCCCTTCAGCCCTTCCTCCGGGGCCTGATGAGGACACGGACAGCATTCGAGGCTGGTGGCTGGTCACCCACACAGGGACCTTCGGCCTGCCCTGGGGCTGCCGCCACGGGATAGGAGGCCAGCTCACAGTGGCCACTAACAGGGGGCTGCAGGTTCCGGCCAGAGGAGGACCTAACACCGCCTAGGTCCCCGGGCGGCCCCCCAGAGAGGTGCCCAGAACGCCTTACACGGCACGGGCCACAGCACTGAGTGCCGGAGCGACTCGTGCTGTGCACGCTCCCGAGGCTGCGCGGCGAGATGCGCGGGGTCATCACGCCACCCTGAAGAGGAGGACGCAGGTGCAGTCCAGGTGGGGCCCTCGAGCCCCCGCCCCCGGGTGCTGCACGGCCAGGAAGCTTACGAGCAGGGCCGTGCTTAGGAGGCCCGGGGCTGCCAGAGCTCTGGCCCCTGACGTCATCAGCGCGCCTCCCACTCCAGGGAGGTCCTCCCTACAGACGGTCATCCCGGCCACGCAGGTGAAGCCAGATCCGCAGGGCGGCACTCGGAGAAAATCAGGTCAGAGGGTAACGAAGCCTCTGGAAGAGCGAGAGTTTCAGAAGAGTAGACGCGTGTGCGCGGCCCTCTCCGGCGTTAGCGAGCGTGGGGGAGCTGCAGGCCACCTAATGGTCTAATAAAACGTTTACAGGCCACGCTTCTCGCAGATAAAGGCTGCCTGAGACCAGAGCACCCTGTGCCGGGGTCTGGGGCCTTTGATCAGGCAGATTTCACTGCAATGGCAGGAATGCGCCCCTAACAATAGTAAAAACTAACAACAAAGTCGTGTGCAGAGAAGATGAAGATGGCCCGGGTGCACTGTGAACAGGGATCACCAGTGGTAACCAGATGATCAACAGCAAACTGCCCCACGCCTGGACGGCCTCAAAAAACCTCTCTCGTCCCTGAGCACCTCCACTCCACGCGAAGGTACCCCGTTCACCCAGTGACCATAAACGCCCTCAGGGGGCGCCCTGGCCACACGGGGCGGAGGTCCTCCTCCGCAGCTCTGCGGCGTGGCTGTGAGGCCCGCGGCCCACTCACCTCTGCACAGCTCGGTGCTGCTGGTTTCACCCCGCTCTCCCCCGACCTGCCCGAGGCGCAGCTGGAGAGCAGCAAAAACTCAGCCACCAAGGAGGGCTCGTGCTGGCGCTCACAGAGGGGATGTCTTCCTGCATCCCCCGCCACGGGATTGGAGGCTGGCTCACAGTGGGCGCGCCGTGAAGCCAGGATGAACAGGGAAGAGGTGACTAAGCTTTTCAATCCCAAGTCTGCAGACCCCACTGTGTGAGTGGTGTGCCAGGGCAGAGAAGGGGGGTACATGTGGCCCTGAGAGTTACACAGCCTTCATTTCCTTGATGGCTCAGTTCAGTTCAGTCACCCAGTCATGTCCAACTCTGCGACCCTGTGGACTTCAGCACGCCAGGCCTCCCTGCCCATTGCCAACTCCTGGAGTTTACGCAAACTCATGTCCGTTGAATTGGTGATGCCATCCAACCATCTATTTCATCCTCTGTCGTCCCCTTCTCCCACCTTTAATCTTTCCCAGCATTGGGGTCTTTTCCAATGAGTCAGTTCTTTGCATCAGGTGGCCAAAGTATTGGGGTTTCAGCATCAGCATCAGTCCTTCCAATGAACACCCAGGACTGATTTCCTTTAGAATGGGCTGGTTGGATGTCCTTGCAGTCCAAGGGACTCAAGAGTCTTCTCCAACACCACAGTTCAAGAGCATCCATTCTTCAGCGCCCTGATGGTAACTTAGCACATTACTTTGATAAAACCAAGCCAGAGTGCAACCACCAGGTGGGTGGCATAGCTGTTAAAGCGTACCTGCCCCTTCAGTCTCTGCTTCTAAGACAGAGACTCTCAGATTCCACGCGGTGCCCAGAGGTGCATTCTAGCAGAGCGCACAGCCTGGACGCCAAGCGCTGACAGCCTGCTGCGTGGCGCCCACAGGCCCTGAGGGTGGCAGACGGCCTGGAGGATGGGGCGCTGTGTGGGAAGGCCCTCTTCCGCTAGAGCCCCGAGGCCCAGGGTCCCCACGTGTGCAGCCGGGGCTCAGCCATGTCAGCACCCACCTAGATGCCCAGGAAGCACTCCTGAAGCCGAGGGTGCGGCTGCCTGCTCCCGTGCTTCTGGCTGTCTTGGGAGGCCTAAGGTTGTCACTGAAGATCCGTCCGTGGGACTTTTGCTTCTTCAGATGTGATTCAAGCAGAAGCAATATTCCCAGGAGGAAATGCTGAAAGACCTTCGGAAGACATAAACTTTATAAAGACTAAGCTAGCCCAAGGCAGATGGGGCCCCACCAGCTCTGGACGAGGGGCGAGGGTGGACCTGAGCGCCGGCTCCAGAGCTGTGTGGAAGCAAGTGTGAGTGAGGCCCCGGGGATGTGCGGGCAAAGACGGCCACCGCCCTCCCGGCCGCAGCCCCGAGCCCGACGAAGCCACTCAGGGCCATGGGCATCGGCGCTGCCGGGGAGCCACCACATGTCCAGAAGGCCTGCGTGCAGGGACACCGGGGCTGGACCCGCAGACACGAGGCGATGGGAACGGGGGCAGGGAGGAATAAAGGCTTGGAGATTAAAGTCACAGGCAGAGACAGGCGGCTCCACTTTTTAATAACTGAAAACACGAGTCAGGCCTGAATGTGCTCATTGTTTAGCAGAGGGGCGTCCACGCAGGCGGGACTGGCTGGCGGCAGTGAGGCCTTCCCACTAGAAGGAAGGGTCCCAAGAGCCCGGGCCGCTCGGGGAGGAAGGGCCAGGGCGAGGGGCGGGGGCACGTGGACTCGGGGGCTGCTGACCCAGGGCTGGCCACGAGCCCTGCTTAGGGTTGGGGCGTGCAGGCGGGTTCTGCCTTCTGAAGGAACCTGGTGGTGCGGATCGGAGGCATGAACACACACGTGTCTGTGGCCCTGCAGTGTCACGCCTGTGAGCAAGCCCCACGGAGTAACCCAGCCCAGCTCGGCCCGGTGCTCAGGCTCAGCCTGGGCGCCGCTGTTCCAGAGTGTGAGAACGGAACCAGAGTCCAGGGCCGGAGGGCGGCTGAGTGTGTGCACACTTCTGCTGCACAGCGGCCCCCACACACATGCAGGGCACACACGGGTGCTAGAGGGGCACGCACAGCAGAGGGAAGGGTGCGCTTCGACGGCGAGGCCGGGGCTGGGCGGCCGCTGCTAGACGCTCCAGTCCCACGGGGCCCGCTGGATTGTCTGGGACCCCAGGTCACAGGTGGGGAGCCCAGGCTCCGGAGCGAGCAGGACCAGGGAGTCACTGCCGGCTTCTGAGCACGTCTCTGAGCCGAGGCACGTCCGCTGTCCCCCGTTCACATGATGTGACACCTGCGGGCGTGAAACCACGATGCTTACAGAATGTGATTAATGGTGTGGGGAAAACTGCCTAGAATACAATGGTGAAGTTTTAAAAGCCACAGAAAAAACGTACATAAAATTTATAATTTAAACCATGTCAACTAGATGATGACTTTCTTCCTTATAATTTGCCTATTATCCAAATTTTCTAAAATAGGTCTGTATTAGTTTCACAGTCAGAAAACAATGGCTTTGTATTTGAGACTGTATAAAGGGCCTCTGTGTTCCCGCGTCAGAGCACACATCCCACCCACACATCCCGTGTGCCCAGCAACTCCCTCCGGCTCCACAGACCCCACACGCGCGGGAGGGCCAGGAGAGGGAGCACGGGGCAATCTGTGCGTGGTGCACCGCGCAGTCCATCATGAGGGCCCGCTCCGTCCGGACTTGCTCTTCACGAGCCATTTGGGCTGAGACCCTCCCTGTAAAGGGGCTGCTTCCTCATCTTTCTGCCTGGGCACCGACCCTTGCACGAGCCGGCCGAGTGGCACCGGCGCGCCTGCTGAGGCCTCCCTGCTGGCTCGGGCTGCCCACTCTCCAGCCCCACACAGGCAGCCCGTGACCCGGGTTCAGCCCGGCCAGAGCTGCCTCCGCAGGCCTGGCGTCCCTGGCCCTGCTGGGAGTCCTGCACCTCTTGCCGGGGAGACAGGCCGGGGCTCCCCCTGCCCCAGCCCAGTCTGGCTCTCGGGCCACCGTGGGGACTCCACCTCACAGCAAGTCCTTGCAGCAGACCCCGGCTCTGCCCTCTGCCCAGCCCCCAGTCCAGCTTCCAGGGCCAGCGCGAAGGTTTGGGCATCTTTGGGGACGGACGGCTTTCTGCACCTGCATTTCCGCCTGGGAGGCGCCTTCTGCGGCTGAGGACGGAGGGGCCCCCGGCCCCCAGACAGCAAAGCTGGCAGCGACCGTGGCTCGAGGGGCTTTGGGACGCTCCTTCTGCAGTCACCAAGTCTCAGCACTCAGCAAGACCCAGGCTCGGCTCTCTTTCGCGCGGCAGCTGCTTTTGTGAACTCTGCCCCCTCCACCGCACGCAGCTAACCATGGGCAAGCTTCCAGCCCCGCACCGTGATGGCGAGTCAGCTGTGTTTCGGCCATCTCAGAGAAGGGAAAATGATATCTTAAATGCTTTAGTAAATACGAGGAAGGCAGATTTTCTTCATGTTTCCTCAACAAAAGCCACAGAACAGCCTGGCCGCGAAACCTTAAAATGCGTTTAGATTAAAGGAAGAGCCCCAAACTGCCAACAGATGCAGAGCCAAGACTGTGCGAGGCGGCGCCCTGCCAAGCAGGCCCTGCGCGGGGCTGAGTCCAGGTACCCGGGTGGGGAGGACGGGCAGACTGAGGACGCTCGTCACAGACCTTCGGAGAAGCAGCGCAGGAAGGGAAGCAAGGGGGGGCAGCCCCTCCCGCATCCCGGCCACGGCTGACGCCCTGCCTGGAAGTCGCGCTGGGCCGACGCCCCCCGCGCATGCCTGCGTCTGTCGCCGAGGCCGGGCACTGCTGTACCAGGCGGGAGCGGGATGCTGGGCCCACGGCTTCCCGTAACGTCACACTTAACGGGCGTTTTCCTGCTTTAAATCCCTCCATCAATACCGTTTCCGGGAAGGCGGCGCAGGGGGCCTCGGCTGCCCACTGGCGGCTGTGGGAGGCGAGGCCGTCTCTGAGCACACGGCTTTGGCTCATGTCGACGTTTCCTAGAAGGTGAATTACGAAATCACAAATAGAATTTACACAATCAGCCCCCAGAAATGCTGGGCCCAGCCAACTTTCCAGTAACTGCTGCTGAATGGGCTGCAGCCCCTGCCGCCCTGAAGGTGTCTAAGGCTCAGCCCCGAGTGGCCATGTCCATCCTGCAGGGACAAGAGACGAGGCCACCGGCTGGCAGAAGGGCTGCCGCGGGGAGGGACCGGGGAGGCACGCGGGTGGCCCTGCGGGGCTGGGAGCGGTTGCCCGCCCCAGCCTGCCCCACCTGGACGGCGCCTGTTTGCTGCCCACCCACAGCCCCGCCAGCCCCGAGGAGAAACCTTCCTTTAGAGAAAGGGCATCCCTGCGAAGCCCTCCTTGCAGGGAGGCTGTCCTCCCACAGGACAGCCCCTCCTCTACACCCAGGAGAGGGGCCCTGACAACAGGTGGGCGAGGCTGGAGGGGCGGCTCCCAGGCACCCCGCCCTGCTCTACCGGAGAAATGTACCAGAACGCTTGGAAATCGTCATTAGCTGTGATTCTGTGGATTAGTAATGCCAAAGGTCGGGGTGGGACGCGTTAGCTATGCATTCCAAATACCTGCTCCCCGGCCTGGCCTGCAAGGTGGATACTCTCCCATCCAGTACAAAGGGCCAGCTAAGGCACTGCGCCAAGCTTCCATCCAGGGCCACGCGGCCGCTCGCGAGGAACCCCAGGGCCGCACCTGACTGGCATGGAACACAGCGGATCGGAGCCCCTCTCATCTGTCCCACGACATGGGGCCCCGAGGCGGCCACGGCCTTGCCCTACCGCGCCCCACGCCACCCTGCTGTGGCACCCCTGGCCCTGCTGCCCGTCCCCAGGCAGAAGTCAGTCACGGGTGCCCAGTGTCCGCTTCTGACCCCAGGCGCCCCCTCCCCATCTCCCGGCCCCGTCTCGGCCCCCGGACCCAGGACGACACAGCACATCACACACTCAAACGGGTACAGCCAGAGACCTAGACAACTGCAAAAGTGCTGACAGGCTGTGGGGACGCCAGACCCTCTATGCCACTTAAAGCGGGGCAGCTGCTGCGGAGAACACGCTGGGGGACCCTCAGAAAGCAGGGGCGGAGTCTGACAGCTGAGCGGGGGACCCTCAGAAAGCAGGGGCGGAGTCTGACAGCTGGGCGGGGGACCCTCAGAAAGCAGGGGCGGAGTCTGACCCAACTGTGCCTCTCCTAGGTATAAACCCAAGAGAGTGGAAGCACGTCCACACAAACACCTGAGCACAAATGTCCACGATGACTCACAACCGAGGAAAAGTGAACATCAGTCAGATGCCCCTCAGATGATGGACACACAGAACGCTTCCTACTCAGACTACGGGATGCTCTCCGAGCACAAAAGGAAACAAAGCAAGACTGCTGCTGCAAGGTGGGTGAGCCCCCAAAGCACTCTGCTGGCCCAACAGCCGGGCCCAGAGGGCCACGTACCACACAAGATTCCCTTTACACAGAATGTCCGGCAGAGGCACCTCCAGGGACACCGAGAACGCTGTAGTGAGCAGCTGCGGAAGGCAGAGGGAGGGGCGTGGGCTGACGGAGCCGGCTGCGGTCTCCTGGGGGAGGGGCTATCCTGATGGTGGTGGTGCTGACGCACCGATTCTGTGAATGCCCAACGCCCCTGAATCGAAACTTTGCATGGCTGAATTGTACGGTGTATGAATTAAACCTCAATAAAGCTGTTATAAAAAGTTTTCAAAAATATCTACTTACCATACAAAGGAAGTTCTATTACAAATTAAAGATGTCCACGTTGTATCATTAAGTAAAAAGGAGCTACTTAAGAAGTACTTCAATTATCAGATTATGAATACATTAAAAAAAATTACCCATAGAAAGGTAATTCTACACAAATAAAAATACAGCATACATCAGGCAGTGAGGCAGCAGGGATGGGGCATTACCTATATTCATACTAAATGGGAGAAAATAAAAAGTTTATAAGTAGAGGTTCATAAATAACTTTTACAAAAAGTTATTCGTAGCCTCAGTGGGTTCAGATCAGCTTTCATCTGAACTCCCAAAAGGACACTCTGAACTTCTAGAGGCCGTGGGATTTGGGCATCATGTGTCAGAAGCCGTGGATCTGCCTTGCACAGCACACAGCCGCCGCGGCTCAGCCGTGCAGCCAAGCGCCTCAGAGAGCAGTGGCACAGAGCAGACCACACGCTCCCAGTGTCCCCGAGAAGTGCTGCCAGCTCCAGACACACGCGGCGAGTCCCACGCAGCAACTTCTGCAACAGGTGAGCAAGCAGATAGCCTGTGCTCAGCGCAGCCCAACACGACGTCACCACTGCCAACACTGACAAAGGCCAAGCAGTAACGGCAAGAGCGTGCTGCACGCCAGAGCAAAGCACAGAGCCGCAGAGAGGGCTGTGCACGAGTGTGTGCTGGCACGCACAGGGCGTATGCAGAGCCACAGAGAGGGTTGCACATGAGTGTGTGCTGGCACGCACGGTGTGCTGCATGCCAGAGCAAAGCACAGAGCCGCAGAGAGGGTTGTGCACGAGTGTGTATTGGCACACACAGGGCGTATGCAGAGCCACAGAGAGAGCTGTGCACGAGTGTGTGCTGGCACGCACAGGGCGTATGCAGAGCCACAGAGAGGGTTGCACATGAGTGTGTGCTGGCATGCACGGTGTGCTGCACGTCAGAGCAAAGCACAGAGCTGCAGAGAGGGCTGTGCATGAGTGTGTGCTGGCATGCACAGGGCGTATGCAGAGCCACAGAGAGAGCTGTGCACGAGTGTGTGCTGGCATGCACAGGGCGTATGCAGAGCCACAGAGAGGGTTGCACATGAGTGTGTGCTGGCATGCACGGTGTGCTGCACGTCAGAGCAAAGCACAGAGCTGCAGAGAGGGCTGTGCATGAGTGTGTGCTGGCATGCACAGGGCGTATGCAGAGCCACAGAGAGGGCTGTGCACGAGTGTGTGCTGGCACGCACAGGGTGTGTTCACGTGCTCAATCTATGTTTGGGAAACCTGGAAGCGCATACAGACGACGCAGCGTCACTCAGCAGTAGAAAGGAGGGAATCCTTGCCACACTGCAGCATGGACAAGCCCCGGGGCAGAGCCTGTCAGGAGGGCTGTGTCCACAGCTCCTGGGGTCTCTGTTTCCGTGAGGTCCCGAGAGGGGCCGGGGCACAGAGACCCCAGACACAGCGCGTCCCCGAGCAGCCTTGGTGTGCGCCGCCTGCCCCGCCCCCACCCAGCCTCCAGCCGGTCCCTGCCATGGGCGACAGGGCAGGAAGCGACTTCAGGTGGGGTCAGAAGCTCATATTCCTCTCCAGTCGTTTTACGAATTGGCCAGGTAAGAAGACAACAGCCACCAGCTGAGGGTGTGCTTGCTGGGAGCCGCGCCCCTGGGGGTGCTGACCACACAAGGGGGCTGCAGTGCCGCCTCCTCGGCACAGACGTGGAAACAGGTGGTGGCAGACGGCGCGTCAGTCCCAGGCCACGTGGGTCCTTGGGACCCACGCGCACAGGGGCAGAGGCCACCCTGATTCCACACCCCGGGACCCAAGCACACAGGGGCAGAGGGCACCCTGATTCCACACCCCGGGACCCACGCGCACAGGGGCAGAGGGCACCCTGATTCCACACCCCGGAACCCATGCGGACAGGGGCAGAGGGCACCCTGATTCCACACCCCGGAACCCATGCGGACAGGGGCAGAGGGCACCTCGATTCCACACCCTGGGACCCACGTGCACAGAGGCAGAGGGCACCTCGATTCCACACCCTGGGACCCATGTGGACAGGGGCAGAGGGCACCCCGATCCACACCCCGGGACTCACGCACACAGGGGCAGAGGGCACCCCGATTCCACACCCCGGAACCCATGCGGACAGGGGCAGAGGGCACCTCGATTCCACACCCTGGGACCCACGTGCACAGAGGCAGAGGGCACCCCGATTCCACGTGGGACAGTGAGCAGCGTCACCCCAGAGCAGCTCCCAGACATGAGCCCAGAGGACATCCTGCCCCTGAACCCTCCAGGCCCCGTGTGCTTCCCTCCACGGGTGGGAAGCGCCTAAAGGAAAAACGGAGCACCTTTCGTAAAACCTCTGGATCCGTCACTTTCCCACTGTATACTGTGGGGCACCCTCTGAGTTGTCTCTTCTTCATTTATTAAAAACCAACAGCAAACACAAACTTGCCTCCCCGAAATCTTGCAGGGATCAGTGGGGACCGTGTAGCAGAGCAGGGACTCAGCCACAGCTTTGGGACCGTCAGCCGCTGTCTGCAAACTCAACCAACAAACCACAAAGGAGCCAGCCACGCCAGCCCGGCAGTGCTCACGGTCACCTCTCACTTCCCGGACCTTCCTGAGGGTAGGGAGCCGCCACCCCCCGCCGGGCCGTGCCGGGGTCCAGGGGACGGGCCTTGCCGGGCCAGCACATTCCTCCAAGACAGACGTGTCAGAGGAGAGACGCTTCCCACCCTGTCGCAGGCCCGCCGGCTGCCGCCAGGTCCCACTTCCATTTTACATCAAGGCTCTTGTTTTGCTGTGTGTGTGTGTTGTTTTCCCCCTTAAATCTGAAATCAGGCTGGAGGCTTGCAGGAGGACCCCTTGAGTACCGAGGACCATGAAACACAGCAGAGTGCTCAGAAAGCGCACCGTCTGCGAAGCATGGTCTGCTGGGAGGAAAGTCGGCTGGAGCGCGAGTCTTGGTGGAGGGCGTCAGGCAAGCGGGCAGACGCAGAGTGCGCTCCACAAGGCAAGGGCTGGGGCTGCAATGTGACCGCCATGCTGGCCAGCACTGCCCCCTTCATCTGCAGCAGAAAGGGCCCGGAGGGAGCCCTGCCGCCCGGTGCCAGGGAGGGGCCACCACCCACGTGTGCCCGGAACACGGCCCGCGTCTCCCACGTGAAGGACGTGGCGGGCCGGCCGTGAGCTCCAGGGCCATGTTCTCAAGTGCCCCCACGTGGCCAGGGCTGCACGCTTTGAGGGGAGCTCAGGCCCTGGAAAAGGAAGAATGACCTTCGATCAGGTCCCAGTTAGGCAGACGGTCAGGCTGGAGCTTCCAGGAGAGGGGCTGCACAGAAATCTCAGAACTGAAGGCTGTCGCCACCTGGGAGCCCTTCTCTTCACTTTGCTTTGAAGTCACAGGTGACTTTGAAGGGCTGAAGCGTCCTGCTCTACCAGGCCCCCCGCCTTCGAGAATCAGGCTGCGATGTGGAGCGGTGGCCTGCCCGCTCCCCGAGCCTTAGCGGCTGCGCCCCCAGCCCCAGCCCCACCACAGGCCTCCCCTGCCGGCCCACTGCAGCAGCATCTCCCGCTCTGCAGGGCTGGGGCGGGGCTGCCAGGCCACCCGCGGTGTCAGCTCCCTGGCACATGTGCCTCTGCACCCCTCTGCAAGGCCTCACTTTCCCGTTTTTAAAGACAGGGGACTAGGATGAGGGACGCCTGAGCCTGGACTGCACAGCCTCGTGTGCACGACCCAGTGTCCATGAGAAACACGGTGTGCCGGCTGGGAGGGGTTGTCTTGCACAGGGGCTGGGGCTGATCCGGGAAGCAGCCGAGCCATCAGGCTCAGGAAACCACGGCAGCTGAGGGCGCCGGGCCAGGTCAGAGGATGCAGGGGCGGAATCTCACTTGGCCTTTTGGGATGAAGCAAGTTCAGGTGCTTGGACCGCCTCGGTTTTTTTACGACAAAGAAAATGAAGTTTTCTCCTGACCTATGTAAGCAAAACCAAAACAACAACTTCCCCCCAAAACCTGGGCTCCCTCTATGCCACATATCATGCAGATAAGAGAGCAATTTTTTTCCCTTTTAATGCAATTATTCCATTGTGTGCGTTTTACTGGTTAAAATCTGCAATTTGAAGTCGTCACTCTTAGATGGGAACCTCAAACAACAGGTTTTATCTACCTTCTGAAAAGTGTGGATCATGGGGAAGGAGTTTTTTTGTCTTGATAAGACAGTAATCTCCTACCTTGCTGACTCAAATGTGCTCGCATATTAATTTCCTTCAGATACCCCCAAACCCTGCTGAACTGGCTAAACTGTGGGCCAAATTCAATAATACAGCAACCTCCATTCAATGCCTCATGAAGATAACCCTGCATGTTTAATTTAGAAGTACCGATCGCTTTTCAGTGAAGTGCTAACGCCAGCCAGCCCGTCTACGCGGCCTGAGGCTGACAGGCAAGCTGCAGACCCCGGTCTGAACACTTCGGACGACGAGGGCCACAGCCCACATCTCTTCCGAATGGTGTCTGTTCGTCCAAATCACCGAACTCAGAAACATGCCCCGCTAGGTTAATTTCCCTGATGTACAGGCAATGAGATCGGGCTTCAGATACACAAATATTATCTGGGCCGCTTGTATCTGATTAGCAAGAAATACTCAGTCCTCCGGCCAATGTGAATGCCCAGCTGCTCAGCTGAACTGACCTGAGGCGCTTTTCCCTTTCTCTTTGGCAACTGTGCTCCATGTTTGACCCCTCAAATTTATTTTAAGTAGTTTTGCAAACAGCTTCCTCTCCCCCTCCTCCCCAGGCCGCCGGCATCTCACGTTTCTTGTGCACAGACCATGTTTTGTTCACCCTGGGAAGCGGCACTTGGGGAAACGGAGAGACTGCCTCCGTCAAGTAGCAGTCAGAAATAGGCCCCATTCATCCCAGAGTCAAACGGGACCAAAGGCTTCCTTTCCTTTCACTGAAACAAGTCGGTATGCACACTGGCGTCCTCCAGAACTGGGATTCACGGCTGCCCTTTCAGGCTGTGAAAGCAAGTCTCCATCCTGGCTGCAAGGTGCAAATCCCTGCAAACACAGGCACACTCCCAGCACAGCTTCACGTGCGCTGGGCCAAAGCACATGGAGGCATCTTCTCTTGCGGAGACCCACGCTGGTTCAGCAGGAGTTTTTCCAGGAAAATAATTCCAGTAACAACAGTACGGGTTGGGAGATTTAGCATAAGAAGGCAGAGCTATCAGTGAGAAGCAGTTTCTGGGCCTGACAAAGAAAGGAGGTCTGGGAGCCGCACGGTAGAGGAGTAGGAGGCCAGTCTCGCTCGGCTCGGGTCCTGGGCTTCCGCGGCCACAGACGTTCCTCGGGAAAGACTCTGGGAAGCTGCACAAGGAGTGAGCCTCACGGGAAAGCAAGGTGTGTCTCTGAACCGGAAGCCTGTGCGCTCCTCTAGCAACACGCCGGCCCCAGACGCAGCTGCCTCCAGAGCGCCGCAGTGAGAAGCACCGCCGCTGAGCCAGCGCGCGTCTGAACACAGCTGAGGTCCCGCGGCTGCGGCTCAGAGAACATTCGCCGCACGGTCAGCCTGGGTGCTGCTGACTTCCAGTGAAGAATCGTCTTCAGAAGCTGAATTTTTCGTGCTTCTCAGCCCCCAAATATAAGTTACTTATGGAGACTGCTTCCAGTTTCACTTCATATGCTGAAAAGATCACGGGGAGAAAGTGTTGAAAAGTTTCAGTTGAAGGAAAAGAAGGCAGTTTCCATACTTCTCCTTTGCCCAAGAGACTCTCCTTTAAAACAGCCCCCGAGTCCAGTCGCTCTGTGACAGAGGCCTCAAGGCCCGAGTGGCGCTGGCCCAAGTGGCGCTGGCCCCAAGGACCCTGGCTCAGCGAAAGGCCGAGTGGCGCTGGCCCCGGGGATCCCGGCTCAGCGAAAGGCTGAATGGCGCTGGCCCCGGGGACCCCGGCTCAGCCCTATGGGCCGGGCGCACCCTGCTCGGCCCGGGCTGTCCAGGCACACATCGACCGCTCCCGAGCCTGAAATCCGCTCTCGAGGGCCACGCATCTGTGGGCGGCCCCTCTGGAGACCCGGACGCTGCCCATCTGCACCAGGAACAGCTACGCAAGGCTCACGGTGTGACGCCTACAAATGCCCTGGAGGTGCCACGTGCCCTCTCTCTGCTGGACGCTTTGTCCACCTCCTCGCAAATCAACCTTCCCGTTTATAAACACAAACTGGAGCCCGCTTCTCCAAGACATAAACCTCTACATCGTAACAACCGCCCATGGCCTCAGCCACCTGCACCACAGCAGAGGGAAAGTGCGCAGGTCTCTGAGTTCCCTGCAGTGAGACTGGCTGCCCGTGGGCCAATTGGAGGTATTATTGTCTGCTTGGCCAGGCAGACAAAGCTTCCAGAAATTTCACTCATGCAAATCTGGGAGAAATGGAAAATCAGCAAGGCCATTTAAAAACTCTCATCAAGGGTTAATGTTTGTTAGCTTGAAAACTTTAAAATACATCAATATTATGTATTATATTTAATATACTGGGAAACATACATGCCCTCCAAATAAACAGTAAACTTGGGGGAAAATTGTTTCCCCAACTGAAAGAAGGGCACCCCATCCAGTCTTTGGAAAAACCTGAATTTTCTCCCAGGTGTACACACAGGCTGAGCTCAGGTTTCAAGCACATCAGGCTCTGAAGAGCCGCCTTCTGTCCTGGTACTAAAATCAGGAGTTAACGAAAAGAGCTTTCCAAGCAAGGCTGAGTCACGTGAACTCACCTATGAGCCTCCCTCGACACTGAACTGATGGTCCAGGCGATCGTTTACAGAAGGAACTGGAGCGTCTCAGGGAAGCCCACGGCCAGAGACGGGGCCTGCTGCCGGGGGAGCAATGGCCCCGAGAACACCGCTTACTGAGCGCTCGTTCCGCACCAGCTTCGCTTCTTCTCCTCCTTAGGACGACTCTCTCCTGTTTTGCCAACCGGAAGTCCAGGCCCCAGGAAGTTGGGGAATCTGTCCAAGGACACACAGCTAACGGCTCAAATTCAGCTTCTCAGGCTCGAAACCTCACGCTTTCTAAGCTGCTCCGTGCTCCCGCGTGTGCTAATGTGAGTTCCGCGTCCTTCTCCTGCCGCGGGGAGGCCCAGGTCATCTTAAGGACAGCTCGTTCCCCACCGCGTATTTTGGGTCCGCTCGCATGCAGCAGGGGCAGGACGAGCGAGGGCTCCGGCAGCCCGGCCTCTCCGGGCAGACAGAACACGCCGCTTTCTAACACAGGCGCACGTCTCTCCTGCTCTCCGGCCCTCTTTCCCGCTGTGGGCCCTTCCTCCTCCCAGTTCCAGCTGCCTCGCAGTTCACAGGCAGAGTCACGTGGCGAGGCACTGGTACTCCGTGGGTCAGTTCAGCTTCTCCCCGACGACAAAGCCGACCCACAGTCTTACATTCCCGCCATGCCAGGTGCCATCCACTGGCCTTTCTTTCCGACCAGATAAAGGCGATCTCTGACAGACGGTTCGCTTTTTCATGAGATGTCTTTTAAAAATTGAGACATCGCAGCACACTTAGCTCAGTCCTAGAGGCTGGTGCCACGTGCTGAGGCCTCGCAGGCTGCAGAGAAGCCTGCCGGTCTCCAGAGTCGTGCGCTGAGGTTAACGGCGAAGGCTCATCTGTGGAGCCTCACAGAGCCCGCGCCATGACTCCTCAGTTTGAAGACGAGGAAACTGAGGCTATGAGCAGCCACTGCCCCCCAGGGGTTCCCACTTTTGCCCTGTTCCCCCTCTCCCCTGGCTGTGCGAAGGTGTGACTGGGACGGGGCGCTGGACTTTACAGCCCCCGAGACAGCCTCCCCCGGCGCCTGCCACCCTCTGTCTGGCCTGCGACCCCGGGCTCTCGGGACCCAGCGGCCAGCCCCCAGCTTTCTGTGCATGTCCACCCCCCTGCCCAGCCCTGGCTGCACGCAAGGCACTCAGTACGGGGAGCCTCTTTGCGAGACCCAAGATCAGCCCGGGGCCAGCACTGGCCACCCCCCTGCAAACGCACATGAGGTGCTGACAAGGAGACTGGAGACCACTGGGGAGGAAGCAGCACAGCCTCAGCGCATCCCCAGCGCCGGCGCCTTCTGGGCCAGGGCCTGACTGCAAAGCAGGGCTCTGTTGCAGTTTGCGTAGGAAGCGGGGCGAGGGAGGGAGAAAGAGAAAGAGAAAGAGAAAGAAAGTCAGCCGATGATGCCATTGTGTGTGGGGGGTGGCGGTGCAGCCCGGTCCTGCATCCTGTGGAGCCGCCAAACAAAACAATGAATCCGCTTTCCCTCCCCTTCTCTGCCTGAAAAAACGCAAGGATTTCGCTTCCTTCTTTGAAACATAGCTCTTGCATGATTTCAGAGCTCGCTCCCACTCTCTGAAGCACTGAGGGAAGGGGGTGCTCAACCCTCACAAGCCCTCAGAGCGGGGTGTCCCATGGTGGACTCTCAGAGCTGGTCTGCACACCCCTGGCAGGGAGGGCGCCAGGTCGGAGCCGACTCTATCACGGCTGCCACAGGGATCCTAATGGGAAGTCCCATTAAAGAGCCACCATTGCTTTCTGCAGTGCCTGAGGAGACGAGGGTTCAGAAAAGTCACACAGCCAGTCACACAACAAGCCAACGCCAGCGCCAAATCCCCTTTCAGTCCTGGTGGCCGCAGGGCCCTGCCCGGCAGTCTCTGCCCCTCGAGGAGGTCAGCCGCAGGCCGCCCAGAGGACACGCACAGGACCCACGGTGACCGTGTCTGCAAACGATAAAGTCTGACTGGCTGCATACCTGGGCGTCCTGGGGCTGAGCCGACTGCACTACGGGAGGAGAGGGGGGCCCCCCCGAGCACACTGGATGCACAGAGGAGGAGGCTGCACCAGAAACCTGGTCAGGGACGTCCGCTCCATCCTCTGCCCTCCCGGCCTGTGAGGTCTCAGTAGCCGCCCCCAGGGCAGACCCCAGGCGTGGGGGCAGACCCCAGGAGGGGGGCAAAGGCCACAGCGGGCATCTCCTCCAGGCCGCAGGGATACTTTCCCAGCCTCCTCCACGTTCCCAGGTCCTCGCAGCCCCTCGTCCACCCGAGAGGCACAGGCAGGCCCCGTGCCCTCTCATGAGGGCACACAGCCCTGCCCTCTGTTCCCGGGGCCACACTTCAGCACGTCCCCTCCAGCCGCGGCTGCCTCCCAGTCCTGCGGGGTATTGTCAATCAGCTCCAGAGGCTGAGGTGCGGAAGCAGCCTGTGGTTTGAAGGGCGGATCATAATTCAGGTTGGAAGCTGACACTGACCAGTTGATGTTCACTTGAAAAGACCAGATAGGCTGTGCAGGGCATTGCAGCAGGGGCCCCGATAAGGAGAGGGAAATAAAAATGATCAGTATTTACTCGGGCTGCGATGCTCGTGGAAGGACTTCTTTTAAAAGGGAGCACTTCAGAATGGCTATTCAATCTGAATTTTCCAGATAGCGTGGGGAACCTCCGCTCACAGGAAGCTCCCTATCTGTGCCATCGCGCGTCTGCGGGGCGCCGCTCACGCCTCCACGGCAGGGATTCTCACCCCGTGTTGCTCTGTTATGAGCTGACGGTGACCCGAAGCACACACGGCATTCAAGAATCTGCCTGGAAATTACTGCCAAGGAACGTCTGTACCATTCCCTGCTCGCCACCCCTGCTCCGGGCACCGAAGATGCAAACCAGCTCAAGACCCAAGGCAGAAGCGGCGTTCCATCCCCTCACAAACCAGCCCCCCTTGGAAGTGGAGGGTTCTGTCGTTTTTCACAAATTGTGTTCCTAGAGAAGCATGGCATGAGGCTCCTTTGAAAGCCTGAGCTCAGGCTCCCTGCTAAGAAAAGCTGGAAGAGGGGCTTCACAAGGACACAAGCGAGAAGGCCACCCCAAGCTCCAACAGGGCAGGCACGGTCAGAGTCTGCATCAGACGCCACGGATCTAAGGATGGGCCCGAGGGGACAGCTGTGCTCACGCCCACCGTGCACGCTGCGTCTGTCCTGTGGACACAGTCACCTGGGAAGACGGGCGCTGTGACTAGAAAAGGTGAGAAGAGGGGGGCTCATACAGGCCAAGCCTGGGAACCCGGCTCTCGGAGGCTCCACCTGGACCCCCACAGCCAGACGCAGCCACGCAGAGGGGCCGGCGAGGGAGAAGCGGCAGCCTGTAGCGGGGCAGAGGGGAGGCATCAGCACAGCCTCTCTGCCCTCATGCCAGCACATGTCCTGGAACACCCGTGAGCGAGCAGGGTGACCACCCGCAGCCCAGGCGTGCCGCCGGCAGGACGGAAGCGGCCTTGCCCTGGGCTGCCAGAGCCGCAGCGGGCCACACCTGAGCACCACCCACTTCCCCAGGGGGCTTGGCTGTCTCCTCCCAGAGGCACCTGAAATCTGCATTTCCAGGCTGAGGGGAATGAGGAGGGTGTGAGACCCTGGATCTGGGGGGCAGGGGGGCAGGAGGACTGGGCACCAGGACGTGTCTTCCAGCCTTGAAAGCTGCTCCGGGAAACCACCACGGAGGAGCTAAAAATAGGCAAATCCTCGTACAAGAGCAGACACGGCCGAGTTCAGCCAGAGCTGTGACCCCAGGGAGGCAGGCAGGCCACCTGTTTTCTCTCCTGGAAAGTCCCTGCTTTGGCTAACACCACAAACTTGCAGAAAAAAAGGAATACCGCATGGTGAGGGCTGGCACCCGAGCCCACATCTTCAAACGCTTTAGAAGTTAAGCCCGGTAATCTTTACGCTGACGCAAAAGGGGCAGCATATACATTTGACCCCTTGCTTCAAACAGAAACCCTCCCAGATGGCTTTTAATTGGAAGGCGGTTGTTTTGCTTTCGCAACACTCTTTAACCTCTGCCATTGTACGTACAAGGCTGCAAACCATATTTCCATTGATTAAAAAAAAATGAAAAATAAACGTTCAAAGAAACAATATTTTTCTTTTTAAGGGGAAAAAAAAAAGACAGCAAGCAGCTATTTTCTGGAGGGGTCAGCGTGTAAAGGCATACATGGGAAGCACCCTGGCTGCGGCTTACAGTTTATTTTGTCTCGGAAAAGCCCGAGGTCATTCTAACTCCACTGACCTGTTACCCCACAGGGATGTGTCCACCCAGGACCGCGAGCAAACACTGCCCTCTTGTGCCCAAACAGGCCCGAGTTGGCAGGGAGCTGGGGACGCCGCCACCCAGCGCGGCCTCTCCGCGGCCCGGACGCGGTCAGGAAACGGCGATGCACACGTGTCACCAGGGACCCTGCTCCAGTGTCCCCTCGTGGGACAGACGGCGAGTGAGAGGAAGACAAGAGATCCAGCTGACGGAACGGACCCGAAATAACTGCCTCTCATCTTCCTTAGAAAAGAGTCCTTCCTCGGGAGAAGTTCCACTCGTTTCCATGGCAAGCTTTCTTCTTGTCTACTTTTAAGAACTTTTAGAAATGACTAATGAATCTGCAAAACAAGTGTACAGTACTTCTTTTTATCTAGGAAATATCTGCCAGGAAAATATTCCACTTGATTCCAGGGGGAGAAATAAACAAGTGGGGGGACCCCAGTTGCTGCTTCCAGAGGAACCCCCAGAGCTCAGTCAGGTTTCTTCTTTCTGACAGGCCTGCCCTGCAGCGTGACTGCACCCTGGGGCCCAGGCTCCGTGCCCAGGAGGCCACCCCGGCATCTGAGAGCCTCACGGGGTGTCAACCACTGACCCTCAACACAGGACACAAGCAAAGCCCTGGGCTTCTCGGGCAGTCTCCAGGTCTGCTCTGCACCACAGGCCACCCGGATGCACCCACATGCACCCTTCCAGGCACAACACGATGGGCCAACCCTCATGGAAAACTCATTTTGGGGGAAAGTGAAAAAAAAGTGAAAGTCGCCCCGTCGTGTCAGACTCTGTGACCCCATGGACTATGATTCTCCAGGCCAGAACACTGGAGTGGGCAGCCTTTCCCTTCTCCAGGGATTTTCCCAACCCAGGGACTGAACCCAGGTCTCCTGCGTTGCAGGCGGATTCTTCACCACCTGAGCCACCAGGGAGCCCACTTTGGGGGAAGAAAGTACAAAGTACAAAGTCTGCCCCCAGCACACCTTCCTCAGCCCAGCGGGCACCCGGAGGGAAGGACAGGGGTGCCGGCGACCTCAGCTCCTCCAGTCCCTGTGTGCGACGCCCAGCGCTTGGCTCGGCAGTTTAGCGTCAACGGCCGCTGCGGTCCCGGTGTCCCGGAGTCCGTCCAGCTCAGGTGAGCCAGGAGTACCTGCCGCTTCCCGTCTCCCCGTGGTTCTGCCCTCCCCCCAGGAAGAAAAGGGGGTCCAGGGCTAGACGCAGGACTTGGCGCGTGCACCTGGCAGGGCCCCTCTGGCCTCTGATCAGGACCACAGGACACACACTGCCCCATCCTCTGGCAAGCCTGGGAGGGCCACAGACTCCAGACAGCCTCATCTGTCCAGACCGGCCAGCCCACAGCAGCTTCCTGTGGTGGACACGGCTCTGAGAGTCAGCCAGAGCGGCCTCAAGACCCGCCTGCCTACTGCTCCATCTCCACGTGTCCTGCTCGCTCCTCCCCGCGTGCTCACGCACACAGCACCGCCCCCACAGCGGACACTGAGCTCCACTCTGTCCCGCTCACCCAGGCACACCCTGCTCTGAGCGTGCGTGTGTGGCTCAGGGTCTGCAGAACGGATGAATGACTGAATGCATCAGTTGCCTTTCCTTCCTCAAAGTCTGACCGTAAGGAATCAGGTTACCTGGCCAGATCTTCAGGGCACTATGAACCCTGGGAGGGGAGAAAGTAAGCCATGGGGGTGGGTGGGGGGCTCCACCAGCCCCCAGGCTCCTGCAAAGAGCAGCTGCCAGGACGAGCCATCAGGACAGAGGAAGGCAGAGTCTGCCTCAAGCGCCGGGGGCCCCAACGCCATGCCAAGGCACCACACACTCCCGGGGTCTTGGGGCCCTCCGGTGAGGAGCACGAGGAGGACTCGATGGAGACCTGACCCCGCGTCTAGCCTGGCCCCTTTCCCCAGGAGGGCGCAGCCACAGGCATGCCCTGCAGGGTGCGGGGTCCCGGCTCACATCCAGCCTCCTGGGCTCCTGAGGACCTGCTGCTCCAGGAAGGTTACTGGGGAGAACTCGGGCCCCAGGCTGGACCACCAGGGGCCGTAGAACTGGCCTAGGTGGGTCACCGCGGGAAGCCCCCCACCTCCACAGCTACTGCAGGACCCCACGGGGCCCACAGGCTCGCATTATGTTCATTTCCCTGGCCCCGAGCTTGGGGGCAAGTTCAGAAGTCCTCGTCCTGTTGCAGATCAGGTCTGAATTAATACCCTTCCTCCAGAGAACTCCAGTAGCAAAGTGGAAACAGACGTGCCAGACAATGGCCTTTGAGAGCCCCAGCAGGGACGGCTGGTGACAATGCAGCCCGAGGCTCTCCAAGAAACCTTAAGGTTAAAGGTTCACAGAGGCAGAAGAATTACCAAAGTACAAGTTTGTTCAAATTTCCTCCGGCAGATTTAAACAACCAGGGTCAAGCTGAAGATCGCCGGGGAAAAACCTATGAGACAACCCAGCCCCTTTGAACTGCGTGGAGAGAGGAAAATATACGGTGTGGGAGGGATCTGTGTTGTAGCTTTTAAAAATGTTCTTGAAAAGGTCACCCCGCTAACTCCAGAGTGCCGCGCTGAAGGTTGCCTGAGACGGCCTCCCTAAGACAACAGGCTGCGGGCCCTCGCCGTGTGCGGCGAGCTGCACGGGGTCGCCGCGGCCGCGCCCCGGCCCCGGCGTGCTGACCCTCTGCGGGCCATGAAATTAACCATCAGCACAGCAGAAATCTGCTCCGAGTTAAACTACTTTGCTACGCAAAGTGGCCTGAAAATGAAATATGAGGATTGAATTTCCCCTGAAAGATTAACTCGTCTGACCTGCAGCAGGTCTGCCCCGCAGTGAACCCTGTGTGGCCGCGGGCGCCCGGCCCGCTCCCCGCGCCGGCTCCGCGCTGCGCCTGCGCGGGGGCCCTGCCCTTGGTCCTGGAGCCGGTGGCGCGGGAGCCCGCCGCGGAGGCCTGGCGCCGGAGCGCTCGGACCGCGGCGGGGGAGCGCGGCGTCCGGCCCTCCGCACGGCCGGCGCGGGCGCGGGCAGGCGTCCCAGAGCCGCGGCGGAGCCGGAGGCCCTGGTCTCTGCCCAGGGCCGGGCAAGCAGCTCGTCACGCCGGGGTCCCGGGAGGCAAGCCACCCTGGCCCTCAGGAAGGGCCCTGTCCGCCTGCTGCCGAGTCTGGCCTCACACCGACGGAGAGGAAGTGAAAACCTTTCAGGCAGCGAAATAAACGAGCGTATTAGCCGTCCAGAGAGAGTGCTCTGCTCGGGCGGGAAGCAGAGCTTGCAGCGGCGCTGGGACCCGAGACGCTGCAGGCGGGGCGCACGGGGGCCTGGCCAGGCGGCGCGCTGCTGAGGATGCGGGGAGGCGCGGGAGGCTGTGCAGAGTCGGGCGCTGCTCAGTGTGAAGGGGCCACCGGAGTCTGGCGGACAGGGAGTCCGCGGTCGCCTGCGGCTCCTGGCTGTCACTGCGCGGTGCTGCGAGGGGGCACGCCGGCATCCCTGAGGGCCTGCCGGCGGTGCTGGGCACGCCCGGTGCAGCCAGCGGGGGCCCACCCTCCCCGCTGGGGATCCCAGCATCCTCCCAGCCCCCTGTACTCTGCCCGCCCGTGGACCCCAGAGGTGCTTGGGGAAAGCAGCCCCACTTAAGGAAAGTCTTTTTCCTCTGGGGCAGAAGCTCTGAGGACCACCTCCAAACAGATCGCACTTTAGAGAGCAGGGAACACCGGGGTCACACACATGGGAGGGTCTCAGGTGCCTAGGGCAGGGGCTCCGCAATTCACCTGGAAGTGACCCCAGCAGAGCAAGCGCCGCCCTGTCGCACAGCTGGGAGGCGGACAGCCTTCGTCCCGACATCAGGGGACAGAGGCCGAGCCCCCATTCCAGGAGCTTTATGCCACTGAGTGACCCCAAGTGGCAAAGGATGGGGCCCCGCGTCCAGGGGGCCCAGCAGGTCAGTGCTGGCATTTCCCAGTACTAACTCTAAAAGGGAACAGCCAGGTTTATCTGCAGGTAGCACCTGTGCGTGCCAGCAAATAGACGTCCTCGGGAAGTAGGTTAGAGACAAGCAATCACAGTCTCCTTGAAGCCCCGAGACACAGAGGCATCATCCTAGCAGAGAGATACGGCAGGGGAAACTCAACTTCTCTCTCAACAGCAAAACTTGTTTCTTCTCCTGCCAAGACAGGATCGCCGCGGCAACTGGGCCCCCCTCCCCAGCAGCCTGGCCTCTTCAAAGCAGCAGGAGCCTAATTACAAGAAAATAAAGACCCAATTAACAACACACAGAACTCCAGTAATCCAGGGGGAATGGGGGCACAAGTCTCTGCTTTTGACAAACTGACATGTACAAACTGCTGCTCAGGAGCTGGGCTCCCCCAGAGCAGTGTGGGCTGAGGCCCTGCACACGGCCTGGAGCCGCTCCGACCGAGCTGCAGGCAGCCTCCTTTCGAGGGGGCGACCCTCAGTGTGGAGGGAAACCTCCGCCGTGGGGCCGGCTTGCAGGACGCTGTGAGAGGATCGATCGATCAGGGCCTGGAAGAGTACCCATCTGGATGGGAGATGCTCCCCGAGCCTCCCCTGACAGGAGGCGCCCCAGGCTCCGGAGCGCAGGCCCGGTGGACTCTGCACTCGAGTGCTCACTCACTCGCACCTGGAGTGGTGGACCCCTGCGCTGTTACATAAGAGCTCCTGATTTTGACATGCTGGCAATGAATTTTTATGAAAAAAGACTTTAACACAGGGGCCATCAAAACATACCTGCACAAGACCCCAGTGTGGGGCGAGACCCTCCACGGGGCGGACAGATGGGAAGAGCCTCCTCCTGCCGGCGCTAAGGATGGAACGGGCAGGTCCAGGAGGAGGACCGGAGGGTGGGGGCCTGATGACCTTCCAAAAACTCATAAACGGCACTTCTAGACACCCCTCACCACCTGAATAATGTCCGGCACACATAATCCTCTCAAACTACGTTCACTTAATTCAACTCACTTATTTGTTTACCTCAAATATTACTGAGTAAAGACAATCCAGAGAAGGGGAGAAAATATTTGCCAATCAGATACCTAATAAAGGGTTGGTATCCACAATACATAAAGACTCTTTCAACCCGATAACAAAAGCCAAATGAGTCATCTGAAAAAAGGGCTCAGGATCTGGATACTCAGCTCTCCAGAGAAAACGCACAAATGGAACGAGAAAACACCCGAGAGATACAAGCTTAGGTGTCGGTGAGCTATCAGCTGACAGCCACCAGGACGACGAGGGTCCAAAACCCAGGCAGTCACGAGTGCAGGCGGGGCCGTGGAGAAGCCAGACGCGCACTCGCTGCAGGTGGGAAAGCACAGCGGAGCAGCTGCTGCGGGAGACAGGCCGCAGCTCCTCGAGAAGCAGACAGAGCTACCCTCTGACCCAGCAACTCCACTCCTACGCGTAAACCCAAAAGAGTGAAAGCACACGTCCACACAAACTTCTGAACGCAAATGTCCCCAGTGGAGTTTCTCATCATCGTCCCAAAGTGAAAACAGTCCAAATGTCCTTCAACTGATGACTGGGTTTTTAAAAGGCCATCTATCCGCATAATGGGCACTGCTGCTGCTGCTAAGTCGCTTCAGTCGTGTCCGACTCTGTGAGATCCCATAGACGGCAGCCCACCAGGCTCCCCCATCCCTGGGATTCTCCTACTCAGCCATAAAAAGGAGTGCGAGGGGCAGGTTTAACAGGCACAGCTTTGCTTTGGTAAGAAGAAAGAGCTCTGGAGATGGAGGCCACTGAACCGCAGACTTTAAAATAGCTACGACGGTACATTTCATATAAAATGTCTCTTACACAATTCAAACAAAAATGGGTTTTTAAAAAAGGAATGAAGTCTCCTGCACACTATAACATGGATGAGCCCTGGAAGCAACACGCTTGGTGGAAGAAGCCAGACACAAAAGGCCATGTCACGTGTGATTCCATTTGTACGAAACTCCAGAACAGGCACACGGGCAGAGACGCTGAGCAGGCGAGAGGCTTCTAGGCCTGGGTTGGGGAGGGAGTGGGGACTGCGAGGCTCGGCCTGGGTCGGGAGCAGGGTGTGGACCCCTATGGCTGTGTGGATCTTCTCACACTGATGCAGCTCAGGCTCCAGCACTGACTACACAGCTCCGGGAACAGGCTGAAGATGCCTAAATGTGCATCTGAAATGGGCAGATTCTATGGCATGTGAATTACATCTCAGAATAGATGTTTAACAAAACATCCTTGACAGTCCTTGCTGCCTGGCCTGAGAGCCACCCGGAGGCCTCCAGGCTCGCGGAAACAGCAGGTGGAAGGCCTCCCGGTCCTCCCGGGTTCCCAGAGCTCCAGAGACTGCTCTCCCCATCACCTCCCACAGCATGGCCTCAAAGGCCTGCTGGTCAGAGGGAGCCTCAGGCCCAGCCTGGCCCAGGCCCAGCCAACGCAAGGACAAGCGTGCAGGGAAGAGGTCTCAGGCCTTAACTGGTTGGTTCCTGGGACGCCTGCCCAAGCCTTATTCCAACCTGGATGGAGTGAATCTGAGGCTAAGTGAGAAGTTTAAAAGCAATTAATTTTAAATGATCACAGCTTTACCAAAAGCTGCGGCTATGGTTTCCTCCTGACTTTGATTATAACCTTCCCGCAAAACATTCGCCTCACCAAAGCAAGTCTGCATTATTTTCTATTCCTGGCATGACTAGAAAATATTCTTTGATTTAACATTTGATATGTTTTGTTCTCAAGGGCAAGCCCCATGAGAAGAAAAATGTACCCCAGCAGAATGAGATATGACTTCCTGCTTCCATTTTTCTTCCCGGTTGGTTCCTGCTCACATATTCTGCATTCATTTAAACTTGAGGCCACATCTCTGACGTTGTACGGCTCCCACACTGTCACCCAAAACCCAGCAAAGTCACCCGCTGGCCACGGCGGCTGCTGCTGCAGGCAGAGCTTGACTTGGGTCTCCTAGAGACGCCGTGGGCTCTGGGCTGGGAAGAAGGGGTCCTACCTGGCACCGAGGAGTAGGGGACGAAAGCCAATGGATTCTAGGAGCCAAAGGAGTTAGAGCCAAGGAGGCGCCTCCACTCGCATCATTGCCCTTGAACATGCCTCAGCGTTTGAGGACACGTGATGCCATAACTCAACATGACGAATTTCTAGACAGATCCACTGAAAGGGGGTGGAGAAAACAAGAAGTGTCTTTTTTGCTTGGTTGGTTTTACATGAGGGAAACACTTGAATTCCTGGAGTGGCCAGGCCCTCTGGGGGGTACCTCTGCTTGGGCCACGCGGCCTGCTCGGCGCTAAATGCAGACGGCCAACGAGCAGAGTCAGAACCTGGGGGAAAGTGCATGGCCATCCGCACACGAGCCTTCTCGTGGATCCAGAGACAGCCTCGCAGACAGGCTGCAGGCGTGCTCCTGGACAGAATGGCTGAAAGCACCATGCTGCTCCATGATGTCCCATGAGCTCAGAGACGTGGAAGAACAGAGAACGGAAGAAGCTTAAGTGTCATGAAGAATGCTCCCCCCTGGGCTGCAGAGACAGGCTCCCAGGGGCTGCCTACTGCCCTCCGAGGCTAGGAGCCCCAGCCTCACGCGTAAGGCTGTGTCAGCTCAGTAGCTCTGGCCAGGTGGGCCCAGTGCGGGGCAAGCCAGGCGGAAGTGCCGCTGAAGCAGGGGCCCAGGGTTGGCGATCAGGGTGGCAGTCGGGCACAGAGCGGCCGTGCATCACCCACAGGCACAGGAGACAGGGAGATACTATGCTGTTAATCCTGCAGCCACAGACGACTACAGATGGCCAAGCCAAGCCGCCAGCATTCGTCAGACCTCCTCCTTCCTGCCAGGGCAAGAGCGAGGACGGGTCCAAGTCCCTCACCCCCACTCAAGCCCCATCACCGAACCTTGCCGAAGCTCTAACTCTGAAAGATTTATACTCTAAAATGGATCAGAGGAAAATACCGCCCAGAAACACCATCGCAGGGCCTAGGGCAAACGGGCACCTTGTCCACTCACACAGCCAGTGCTCCAGGGACTGGTCAGCGCGGCTCGGAAGGAGCTCTGACCTTCTGACCTGTGTTCTGCTCACTCTCTGCTCCGCTGTCAGTCCACAGGGGGAGGACACCCTGCTGGTGACTTGTCCCCACCCCTGGCAGCCTCGGGGCTGGCACGTGGCTTCATTCATTCGGAACTCACCGGGTGCCTCCCACAGGCCTGGCTCTGGTCATGGCACTGAGAACACACTGGCGAGACAGATGCTGCTCCCGCTAGCTCCCAGGGAGCGACAGAGGCCTCGACCACCAAGCACCACAAGCGCATCAGACGGCACACAGGGCTCGCAGGGAGCAACGGGACGCGGGGAGGGAGGCGCGCAGAGAGCCAGGGGCTCCAGGGCAGCGGGCCGAGGGGGCCTATCTGAGGAGGTGACACTCAAGCTGGGACTTCAGGGAGGAGGCGTCAGACGGCCCGAGAGGAGGGAACAGCAGATGCAAGACTGGCCCGTCCAACAAGGAGCAGGCCAGCGTGTCGAGAGGGCGGGAGACGGGGACGAGGCTCGCGGTGGGCAGAGGCCAGACCGCGGTTCCCACGAGGGCAACGAGCAACCTCAGGATGGTCTTGAGGCTGAGAGTGGACCTGATCTGATGAACATCCATCCCTCGTGTGACGGATGAGCCGAGGGAGGAGGAGAGGGCAGAGAGGAAGGACAAGGTTCAGGACACAGGAGTCCAGGGACAGAAGCCAGGAGGAACCGTCTCAAGAAGACCAAGACGTGCGAAGCCTCTGGGCCATGCGGATAACACGGGGTTTCACAGACCCAGGTCACGGGCAGCAGAGCGGCGTCCCACCCCTGTCCAGGGAACTCCAGTGTCCTCAGCGGAGAGCTGGGGCCACACTGCCCCAGCACGCCCCTTCACTCAGCATTGCTGCACAGACCCTCGAACACTGTTCCCTTCCACTTGAAAGAAAAAGCCACTTTTTTCACTTCCCCGAGGGGAAGGCGGGCATCTGATCTATTGAAGGAGGAAGAGCGGCAGGCTGGGGCCCATCGCCTCCGCGCTCAGGTCTTGCATCAACACTGGTAAGAAGCGCTTCCATTCCCTCTCCAGAAAACAGGAAACTCTGAGACTGCCTGTAGCATGGGCCAGTCGGGAGGCGACAAGGTGGAGTATTTGATGCTCATCACACAGCCGGGGCCCCATATGCGCAGTGACGCCGTCTACCAGCAGGGCAATGAAACCATCTGAACAATCCGCGCTCCCACACGTGCCCGTGGGCCCAGGGAGTGCCGTCAGAAGGAAGAGGAGAAGACAGGTGGGCGACACCAGGGTCCTGGTCCACAGTGAGGAGGAAGAGTCTCTGAACTACACACCCTTTGTGCCATGTGCTTGCGTTAGAAAACCGTCTTTCTATATACAAGCCCTCGTGGAGTCCAGTGCACTGAAATGGGTGTGAAAAGCCAACTCCCCAGAGGCACACTAGCGACTTCCTCTGGAGGGGTGGGAGGGCTAAGTAGGGGCCTTCTACCTGGTCTGTGATGTTCTATTTTTTCAAGAGTAGAAGGTACTATGTGTACTGTTAAAACTGACAAAACGGCGCATCACAGGAGGGCATCTGAGAAGCACCCCCCAAGACCCTCTGCCCAGGCATGTCCGTTCTAGGGGCTCTCCGTACAGACACACAAGCACACCCACCAAAGACGTCTACTCTAGAAAACTCACTGAAGAAACATCGTGAGCAAAAGTGGAAAAGGACATGAATGTCCATCATTAAGACATCAAGAAACTGGCGGTGCCAGTGGGCCACGGATTCCCGCGTGATGCTGAAAAACGGTGATGTATTGCGGTGGGTGTGTGCCTAGTTGCTCAGCCGTGTCCGACTGTTTGCGACCCCGTGGACTGTAGCCCACCGGGTTCCTCTGTCGCGGGATTCTCCAGGCAGGAACGCTGGGGTGGGCGCTGCTTCACTACAGGGGCGGCAGCTTGGAGCGCCCAGTGAAACAGTGCCTGTGGTGTTACCAGCTTGTTTGCAAAAAAAGGAAGAGCAAGGAGAGGAGGAGTCGACGTGTACACAGGCGCCCTGTCTCCACGCGGGCCCGAACCGGCGCGGAGCGGGCGGCGGCCGACTCCCGCGACGGGGGCCGGGAGGCGGCGAGCGGACGGCCTCGCACCGCGCGGGGCTCGGCTGCCCCAGCTTGCGCCGCGAGCGAGCGGGCAAGTGTCAGGCACACACGCGGCGAAAAGGCCCCTCCCGCCGCGGCCCCGGCGCGCTCACCGCCGATGACGGTCCGGATGAGGGACGCGTGGCCCGGGCAGTCGACCAGCGTGACCTGCAGCCGCGGCTCCGGCCCGGGCCCCGGCCCCGGCGCCGGCCGCAGGTGCGCGGGCAGCGGCACCGAGAAGCACGAGAAGCCCAGGTCGAGCGTGATGCCGCGCTCGCGGCTCTGCGGCTGCTTGTCGAAGGCGGCGGTGGAGGCCGTGGTGCTGAGCGCGCGCGCCAGCGCCGTCTTGCCGCTGTCGATGTGGCCCAGGACGCCCACGTTCACGTTCACCCGCCGGCCCGCCATGCCGCCGCCGGTCCTCCCGCTAAGCCGGCCCGGCCGCCGCCCGCGCCCGGCTCGCGCGTTCCGCCGCCGAAGCTTCCGGCGCCGGCCCGCCCGCCGGGGCGTCGGGGAGCCGGGCCGCCGCAGCGCCGGACTGGAAGCGCGAGCGGTGCGTCCGCGCGCGTCCCGGGCCCGCGGCGCTCGGGCTCCGGCCGGGCCGCCCACGGTCAGCGGCACGGACCTCACTTCCAAACGCCGCCTGGGCCGGCAGGTGGCTCGCGAGAGAGGCCGGGTTTAAAGTGCCCGGAGGGGTCCCGCACGGACGGGCTGCCGCTGCTCAGCTTCAGCCGGGCGACAGCGGCCGGGACTACCAGCCCCGCCTGGCAGCAGTGTTTCTCTGTGAAATGCCAGAGGCACTTGCCTGGTGAACCCCTGATGCCCGCGGCTGTGGGCTGCGGCCGGGACCTGGCCGGGCTTACACCTAACCGCTCACCGGCGGCAGGGCTGCGGCTTTAGGCCTTCCCGTCTCCAGTCCCACCGCAGCCGGCGCACACGCCACTCCTTCCCCAGCAGTGGGCCTCGGGGTGGGGCCTGAGCCCCGTGGGGCACTCCAGCCCCATCTCCACAAGTGCCAAGGAGATGGCAGCTCTGGGTTGTCTGAAAGTCGGCCAGATGAAGACTGTATCCTAGGGGCGGCGGTGCCGGGCCCGGGCAGGGAAGCGCAGAGCTCTGCCTTGGCAGGTGTGCCTGGAGGAGTCTGGGGGACACCTTGCAAGCACTGGAGCGCCGTTGCCAGCAAGACGCAGGTCGCGCCACGCCTGCCTCTCTGTCCTTTGCCTCTGCTGCCTTCTACCCCAGGGAAGCCACTTTGCTTTAGACCAGCCTGGTGCTTGGCCCTGTCCCAGTGGGCTGAGGACCCTTGCATATCTTTGCTTGCCCCCAGCACAGCAAATGCAAATTGTTTCTTGAGTGGAGCCACCCCCAAACCTCCAGCCCACAAAGACACCCATCGTCCTCTGCCACAACCTCCTGAGTCCCAGACTGGGTTCCAAGGCTGGGCCCAGTCCCTGGGAAATGATTGACAGGGAGCAGCCTGCAGAGCTGCGATTATTTGGGATTTCTTCTTAATATGAATTCAAGGCTGGTTCCTTTCTGTTCCTTTAATGCTATTTTGTATTAAGGTAGTTCAAAGTTCTTTACAAACAGCTAGTAATTAATTCAACTTCATTAAGACCAATTAATCCAGGATTAATTATAAATTTGCCCAGAGGAAGTTATTATACTTGGCTCTTTGATTTGAGTTTGGCTTTAAAGATTCTTTCAGGAGTGAAATGGAAATTTCCGTCTTCTCTGAGGCTATCCACCTTGCCGGTGACTGTGTTAACCATGTACCTTCCTCGGCGTGTCCCATACTGACCTCGGATCAGGCTGTCTCCGGGCCACCACCGTGCTCCATGGCACTGCCAGCGCCGAGCAGCTCTGCTAGAGCCCCCTTAGCTGCAGGGCAGGAGCTGATGGCCTGGCGAGAACTGGTCCCCACAAGCTGGAGTCACGCCCCGTGGCCCCACGCCCCAGCCCCGCCCTGTTTCTCCCACCGGAATATGGATACAAGCTCTTGAAGGTCTGCAGGGGTCAGGGTCCTCTCCCTCCTCAGCTGTCCTCAGAAGCATCATACTCTTCTCCTCTGGGTCACCATGGGGCTGACCCCACTCTAGCTGCAGGGATGGACCTGAGTCCCGGGTCCCTTTCACTAGCCATGGCCACTGGTTTAGCAGTGAGTGTGTGACCCGTTAGCACAATCGGAGAAAAACCGGAAATATTTTTCCAGGACAAGCAGTACAAAAGCATGCTCTCTGATATGGACTAAAACCTGTGGAAATCAGTCTGGGCTGTGACGGGACCCCTGCAGGGGGGAGGCGGGCTATGCAGAACAGTGACCTCCAAAGATGTCCACGTCTTGGAACCTGCGACAGTGTTGGCCTACACGGTAACAAGACCTGGTGGATGTGACTCAGTTAAGATCTTGAGATGAGGTTGAGGGGGGAGGCTTATCCCAGATTATCCCGTGGGCCCTGGGAGAGAGGAGGGAGGAAAGGAACCAGAGATGGTGAAATGAGAAGACGGCGCTGGCCGTTACCGTCTTTACAGGTGGAAGCAGGACATGAGTCTAGGAGCTGTGCAGGCTGTAGAAGCTGGGAAACTCAGCCTGTGGGAGCTCCCCGGAGCCTCCAGAAAGGAACCCAGCCTGTGGGAGCTCCCCGGAGCCTCCAGAAAGGAACCCAGCCTGTGGGAGCTCCCCGGAGCCTCCAGAAAGGAACCCAGCCTGTGGGAGCTCCCCGGAGCCTCCAGAAAGGAACCCAGCCTGTGGGAGCTCCCCGGAGCCTCCAGAAAGGAACCCAGCCTGTGGGAGCTCCCCGGAGCCTCCAGAAAGGAACCCAGCCTGTGGGAGCTCCCCGGAGCCTCCAGAAAGGAACCCAGCCTGTGGGAGCTCCCCGGAGCCTCCAGAAAGGAACCCAGCCTGTGGGAGCTCCCCGGAGCCTCCAGAAAGGAACCCAGCCTGTGGGAGCTCCCCGGAGCCTCCAGAAAGGAACCCAGCCTGTGGGAGCTCCCCGGAGCCTCCAGAAAGGAACCCAGCCTGTGGGAGCTCCCCGGAGCCTCCAGAAAGGAACCCAGCCTGTGGGAGCTCCCCGGAGCCTCCAGAAAGGAACCCAGCCTGTGGGAGCTCCCCGGAGCCTCCAGAAAGGAACCCAGCCTGTGGGAGCTCCCCGGAGCCTCCAGAAAGGAACCCAGCCTGTGGGAGCTCCCCGGAGCCTCCAGAAAGGAACCCAGCCTGTGGGAGCTCCCCGGAGCCTCCAGAAAGGAACCCAGCCTGTGGGAGCTCCCCGGAGCCTCCAGAAAGGAACCCAGCCTGTGGGAGCTCCCCGGAGCCTCCAGAAAGGAACCCAGCCTGTGGGAGCTCCCCGGAGCCTCCAGAAAGGAACCCAGCCTGTGGGAGCTCCCCGGAGCCTCCAGAAAGGAACCCAGCCTGTGGGAGCTCCCCGGAGCCTCTAGAAACGAACCCAGCCTGCCCACACCTGGATTTTAGCCCAGTGAGGCCTGTCTTGGACACTGATAGGCAGAACTGTAACAGAATGCATGGGAGTTGTCTTATGACACCGTTTGTAGGAATTGGTTACTGCAGACATAGTAAATGAATATAGACATTTAACTAGACTGTGGAGTCTATTTTCACATTTATTAAGTTAGTGAATGGCTCATAATTCCCTCCAACCTGGTGAGAGGATCACAGTCTGACAGCTAAGACTTTACACCAGAAACAGCCCGACGGCCTGTCCTCTGGTCAGCCCACGCTCCCCTGACCTCTGACCCCACTGCCACGCGACACCAGTGGGACGGGGGTGCAGCCAGAGCCCTGGGGACCCGCAGGCTTCTGCTGCTTCCCCAGCATTTACTGCCAGGCTCCCCCACCGCAGTGGGGCGTGTCTGCTGGCATGGAGAGAGGGCCCAGCAGAGAAGGCTGGCTGACCTGACCCCTGCCCCACTTTCTGCCTCAGGCTCTACAGCAATTCCCAGGAGAGTCCTCGGGGCAAAGCAGGGCAAGATGACCGCAAGGCAGCACACACAGCGGGCGGATGGCAAAGGGACGACGGGCCCAGGCCTCTGGATTGCGAGCGCAGGTGCCACTTTCTGCGCTGCTTCCAGCGCTCAGGCCCGGGGCCAGGACCTCACTGAACTCTCCGATAGCCCTCGGCGGTGCTGCTGGGGCTATTTCCCAGCAGAGGGAGGAGGGCCACGAGAGGAGGCTCGCTCAGCCTCTGCTCCCTGCCAGCCGACCCCGTTTCATGCCAGCTGTCTCCGACCCCAATGACATGAGCCGCCTTCATCATTTACGCAAGATCCAGGCAGACATAGCTTTAAGGCTGACTTAAATAAAAGTATTTCCCCATACACGGAAAAACACTATCACTTTCCATAAATAGCTGGGAACCACAAAAATCTCAATAAAAAGTGAGACTAGCAAGTATTAAAAAGGGAGAGTCATACTTCACCCCAAGATTCACTGAATTAGAATAAAAAGGCACGGGAATTCCCTGGCCAGACAATGGCTGGGCTTTTACTGCGGTGAACCGGGATTTAATCCCTGGTCAGGGATCACGGTTCAATCCAAGCTGTGCAGCCAAAAAAAATAAGTGTTGAAAAAGAAAACGGGGGTTAAAAAGGCAGTAATGTTCTCACTATGTGGATCAGCGTTATTTGGTGTGTGTCTTTGCACCACCTCCAAGGTGCCAGCAAAATCATCTGTCCCTTCTGTCCCCAGAAATCAACCTGGAGATGAAATAACAAGCATACCAGTGCGCCTGGCAACAATCGGAAAAGGAGGTCATTCCAAATGATGGTGAGAATGTGGGACTATAAGACCAGAGACGAAGCCAGGTGGCTTACAGGGGGCTTCCTTCAACAGGGACTTCCTTTGGCTTTGAGTGTGACTGGTTTGGATCTTGGGGGTCATGGCTCTGAGTGCACCCCAAGCCCTGGGAAATATATTGCTTACAATCATCGTGATAACCTTCATAGCGCACTGTATTCTCTCAAAAGCTTTAAATGCATGTTCGCAGCTACTAACCACCAAGCAAATGATCTCCCTGAGACGGAAACGTCAGGAAAAGAGTGAATTACTGAGTTAAAGAATGTGAACCTGAGATCGTGAGCTGTGAGCACCGCACAGAGGTTCAGCAGAAACTGCAAGGGCTTCAGAGCGGTGGCTGAGAGTAGCGCTAATGCCTTAAATTTCTATCACCTCTCTCAGGCTGAGACCCTGATCAGAAGGAGGAAATTGTTAAAAAACAAGACAACAGGCCCCAAATACCATCACTTCTTCTAAGCCCAAAGTCACCAAAACGTAATTACAGTTTCAGCTTTCCCCTGCGAATGGCCTTGGCTCCCTTGCTCGTATGCCCCCTTGCCTGTATGCTGAGGCTTATTTCTGGATGCTCTGTTTTACTCCACAGGTCTGCATCTGTCCTCACGCCAGTGCTGCACTGTTTGATAGGCCATTATTAAATGTTCCATCAGTTAGGACATGCTCTGAGCACTCAGCCGAGGCTGGAGGACATGATGGGCGCGTGGCTCCACAGGGTCCCTGAGTGACTGCCTCCCTCTGTACTGAGCAGTCTTCTCAAGGTGCGGAGAAGGCAGAGGCAGGCTAGACCTGGACTTGGGGGTTCAAAGGTCAGATGTGAAAGACTTCAAAGGAAGGAGGGAGCAGAAGCGTTGGAAACCAAGAGGCTGAGATGATCAAGCCTGGCTGAAGAAATGAGGGGCCAAGGGACAGGCAGTGAAAGAGCAAGGGTCAGGGGGTTGGAGTGAGAGCGGGCAGGCCGGCAGGCAGGCCAGGGCCACACAGCACAGCTGGGAGGCAGCGCCCGCACCGTGCCCCATGTGTGTCCTGCACAGGCCCACGGATGGAGACCTGACTCAAGCTATGGTAAGCCCCAGGGTCTGCACTGCTTCCCCTGCAAGTGGGGCAAGGCTGGCTGGGTCTGGGGACGTCAAGGACTGCCTCGGGAGTCTCTGCCAGCTGACCCGTCCTCCGTGCTGGCCTCACCCTCAGGTGGAGCCTTCCCATGAAGCAGCAAAGATGACGCGGAGACCCAGGACCAAGGCTCTTTCCTGTTATTTCCCATAAAGGTGCAGGACTTAGTGTCACTGGACTGTCCGCTCACATTTCCGAACCAATCACTGTTCTGGGGACGCGAGGACACTGATCAGCCGGGCCAGGGTCCCATGTTCATCTTGGAAACAAGGCTAAGGGAGGGCCAACTCATCTAAGCCATGTGGTGCCTGGAGGGGGAAGGGTGGTTCTCTACAGAAAATGAGAGTGAGAGGGGTCAGGAGGTAAGAAGGGTGCTGGGCGGGCAGGATAATCAAGTCTACTGCTGTGGCCTCACTGACCTTCACGCGCCTTGGAGCCTGGCCTGCTGCATCACCTTCTGCTGAAACAGAAGGAGCTGCCTGGCTCTGCGGCCAGGTCCAGTTTCTTTGCACGCTGGACCTGCAGTCTAGGCCTGGAAAGGCATTTGCTCAATTTGTGACTTTGGACAAACTCCATCCTCCTTTAGGGCCTCAGTTTCCGCACCTGTAAAAAGAGAATGCTGGGTCAGATCAAATTTCTGAACCCTTCTTTAGCAGGAAAAAAAAATGCAGCGGCTCTGGTGGAAGAGGAGGTGGGGGACAAAAGTTTCCATTCAGACAGAAACCATTGCCAAGCCCGGTTAAGATCCAGTGTGTAAATTACATGCAGCAACACTGCCTGACTCTGTGTGAACGCGGGGGTCCAGAACCGAGCAGAAGCCTTAGCCATGAGCCAGACACTGACGCTGAGATGACGAACAGCAGCGACGTGGGCTACGCTTTCACAATGCCTGCAGTTCAGTGGGAGAGACTAACGCTGACCCGACAGTCATGCCAGTAACTGGGAACCTAGACTCAGAAGTTATGATGGAGAAGTACAAGGGGAGACGCGAGCACCGCAGCAGGACCTGACTTCAGGTCTGTTTCAGCCCTGATGCAAAAAGCTCCCCTGGGCTCTGGGCAAGCCCCTCATTTCTCTGGACCTGGGTCCACTTACGGTGACACGGCAAAGTCTTCTCCTGAGGACGTTAGCCTGCCCTCAGGGTTCCGTGTGGGCATTACATACCACCTCCTGGTGCCTTCCTCGGCTCTCAGCTGTCCCAGCTGACCTGCTCTGGGCTTGCACACCTCACCATCGCAAGCTTCCCAACTAAGGACTGAGCTTGTTAAGCTGCAGACTTTGCATTTAAGTCTGCACCGTGGAGTGTCTGGCTCAGAGCAGGTGCAAACCAATGTCTGTTGAACGGATGGGTGGATGGGAAGAGCACACTGCTCCGGGCAGCGCTGCCATTCTCATGAACGGACAGGACGCGGCCGCGGGGGGCCGTCTAATCCGGGGGCTGGGATGAGGCTTCCACAGGCTGCAGCGCGTTAAGCCCGCAGCAGAAATTCCAACTGCAGATTACTTGCTGCGCGTTCTTGGGTGAGTTGCGGGGCCTCTCTTCGCCCGCATCTTCATCCGGACTAGGAATTACACTCAGCGCCGCCCACAGCCAGCTTAATCTCAGTAAAGGGGAGGCGGCGGCGAGGGGGAGCGGAGGAGGACGGGGCCCCTGAGGAAGCCGAGCACGGCCTCCGGACGACGGGAGGCGCGGCTGTCAGAAAACGGCTCTGCCGGCGCGGCTCGAAGCGTAAGGTCGAACTGGAGCTCCGCAGGGAGGCATGGGTTCGAACGCGCTCGCGGACCGGAAGGCGCGGTGAAGGGCGGGACGCGCGCCCCTAGCGAGCCGCCGCGGCGCCCGCCAGTCCCTGCGCAGGAAGGAAGCGCCGGCCGCGGGGGAAGCCAACCGCGGGACACCGCCGGAAGCCGGTGGGCGGGCCCTACCGGCAGCCGCGACGGGCGCAGCCAGGAGCCAATGGAGCGCGGAGGCGTTCCCGCCGCGGCCAATGGGACGCCGACCTAGGCGGGACCAACCGCCTGGCAACGGCCTCGTGGTAACGGGGCGCGCGCTGCCTGGGCTGTGCGGGCTCCGGGGCCGCGGTTGTCAGGATGAAGATCGAGGAGGTGAAGAGCACCACCAAGACGCAGCGAATCGCCTCCCACAGCCATGTGAAGGGGCTGGGGCTGGACGAGAGCGGCCTGGCCAAGCAGGCGGCCTCGGGCCTCGTGGGCCAGGAGAACGCGCGCGAGGTGTGGCGGCGGGGCCGGGGCCGGGGCCCGGGGGCTGAGGCGGGATCGCGGGAGAAAACGGGCGAAACCCTGCTCTCCCGGACCGTGCGTTTCGGACACAACGTTTAAACCGCCCCACGGAAGGAGGCTCTGGGGACGGCTCTGGGGGTGGGGGGTTCTGAGAGCGCATTGGGAGGCTCTGGGATTTTAAAAGCCTCCCCTGGTGGCTCAGAGGTTAAAGCGTCTGCCTGGGATGCGGGAGACCCGGGTTCGATCCCTGGGTTGGGAAGATCCCCTGGAGAAGGAAATGGCAACCCACTCCAGGACTCTCGCCTGGAGAATCCCATGGAGGGAGGAGCCTGGTGGGCTACAGGATTTTAAAGCCGAAAAGTGACCAGCCTCGGCAGGTGACGGGTACCGAGTCCTTTTTGACCCTTCCGCTTAAAGCCCACATCTCCTAAGTGATGATGATGCCCAGTCCTTTCACCTACATGATTATCACAGAACTATTCAGGCTCTTTTTTTTTTTTTAATTGTTCTTTTTGTAGGTGGAAAAATTCAGGGTGAGAGACCTGGCGACTCAGTTTAGTAACACTGGAGTTTGTGTTTCTGACTCCTGAGACAGTGCTCTCGGGGTAGCAGTCCCCCTCAGCCCATTGCCGTGGACCTTTGCTGTGGCTCAGCAGCTATGCAAGTCCAGGTTAAGACTCTTGCCCTCTAGCCTAATTGTGCTAAGAAAGGGCCAAAGAGAAGCCTCCATTCCGAACACCATCCTTCCAGAGGGGAAAATGTGACAGCATTAAGGTGACTGTGAAGTTTCTCCTCATCCAGCTTCAGCTGTCTGAGAGGCTGTCACTGCAGAGTTGTTAAGTGACTCCATGTGCTAAGCAGCCCCATTTCCACTGTCTTATTGTTCCCCTCCATCCTTATACTGTCCCTCCTCTACTTTTTTATGACACTTTTCTGACGTACAGCAAAAGTGAAAGACTTGTGTACCTGTGTGCCCGGGTTCTAAAGTGACGTTTTACACCGTTGCTTTGTCTTCTGTCTGCTCATCTATCCATCCAGCGGGCTGCCTTTGCACTTCAGACTCGGTTGTAGACATCAGTATACTTTACCGTAAATCCGTTAGCATTCGTGCCTCTATGTTATGAATTCTGTTTTCGGATGAGAAAATTGTGTTTCACAGAGATTACGTTACGGGTCTCAGATTACTCAGCTGGTGCTTGGCAGAGCTAGGATTTAAAGCCAAGGCACCCTGACTCCAGAATCCATGCTGTTAACTTGGATGCTGTGTGTCCCCATATGAAGATGAGCTTCCCAAGGATAGAGACCGGCTGCTGTTAAATATCCAGAACCTGGCTTATTATAGGGACTCAGAATTTATGTACTGATTTATTAGTCATCCCACCTCTGCTGCAGGTCCTTGTTTGAGTCTGGTCACATCACCAGCCTCCTTGGGTTTAATAGCCTCACCTGAAAAATGAGAGTTACAGTTTTTTAAAGGCCCTTCCAGTTCATACTTTTTAAATTTTGGAATTCACTGGAAGTTTCTCACTGGAGAGAAGGAGCCTAAATGGAAGAATATTAACAGCAAGAGGAAGCGTGTGAATGAGAGTACACAGACAAGGCCTGAAAAGTCTTCTACCTCTTTTGAATTGCCCAAAGAGTTCCAGTGCTGAGGATTATGATATCAGAGGTTATTATGGAAAGACCTCAGTGGCTGCGTTATCTTTTTAAAAATGCGACCTCTGGAGAGTGTCTTCTAGGCTGTGTAAGTGTGTGTGCTCTCCAGCTGAGCCAGAAGTGGGATAGAGCGCATCCACACGCTTTCCCTGAACTGTGTTTGTGAGGGCTGGCTAAGTGTGAGAGCAGGATGCGTCTCCACAGTCCATGGGAGAAGAGAGAGGAGACATGGACGCGCTCACGAGATGCTGTCAGCACGGTGCTGACAGGGAGGAGAGCCGTGAGCTGCCTTCAGACACACGGGATGTGCCTGGGGAGAGTCGCGCTTTGAGTCAGTGTACGAGAGCTTGTGTTGTGTAGCCTCAAGACACAGGTGTTCAGGGAGTGCGGCTTTCTCAGCCTTGCTCCAGAAATGCTCTAAGATGCATAAAAGCAGTAACCCATTTAGAGAATTTCTGTGTGTGGGCATATATGTGTCAGTATACAGTCAGCCCTTGAACAACATGGGTCTGAACTGCATGAGTCCACCATACGCAGACTTCTTTCAATATGTAAGTATTAAAATGGACACTTGGCTGCTGTCACAGATGTGGAGGGCTGACTGTATAGTTATGTGCTGATTTTTGACTGTGTGGAGATGCGCATCCCAGCTTCAAGGGTTCATGGGTCAACCATATATACACACAAATGTATGTGATTACACATATACACACACACACAATGTATATGCTGTACAAAATGGCTTAATACTCAGAATGTTTGAAGTATGCTAACAAATAATTTAATCTTGAGGATTTGAAAGGCATTTCTTGGATCTTATGACGCCATAGATTAAACATCACCTGTAGCATTTGCTTGCAGCATTCTGGGATAGTTAACTGATGGCCAACTAGTAGAATATGTCATTGAGTCTTAGTACTTGGTGGGTTAATTTGAGAATCTAATGAAAACTGTGAATCCTCTCCCTGGAAAAACGCACATGTGAAGATACAAACACAGTTTCGTTTCCAGTTTCGAGAGGGCCCCTGGAGAATACGCCACAGCTCCCATTTCCATTCTCCATATAGCAGCCATCAAGACTCTTTAAAAACGAATCTCCAGAATGTGACCTGTAGCCTAAGACTTTTTCACTGGTTTCCCATTACATGCAGAATGAAATCCAGACTTGGCTATGGACTGGCAGGTCCTGTTCTCAGTTCTGCCCCTCCTGCCTCCGTGACCTCATCTCCCTTGTCTGCTTGTTTACGGAACTCTGGGTCATGCAGCCTTTCTGTCCCTTGGGTGTGCCAAGCTCATTGCTGTATTTTGAATTGCCGGGAACACTGACTTTTGCTCCGCCTGGAGTTTCATGTATCAAATATAATGTAGAAGAGGCCTTCCCAGATCACTCTGTAGAGTAACCTCTGCCCCCAGCCACTTGCCCTTTGTTGCCCTTTTTCTTCATAGTGAGATGTGTTTGTCTCCTCCACTAGAACAGGAGCTCTGTGGCTCTCATGGCCTCCAGCACCTATAACAGCCTCTGCGGTGTCCTGGCAGTCGGTGAATGAGTCTCAACGGTGTGCACCAGAGGCCGGACTTTCCCTCCTGTGAAGCATTTTGATACTCATTTACTGTTTCTTTCCATTGTGGTGTCTAGGCATGTGGTGTGATAGTAGAATTAATCAAAAGCAAGAAAATGGCTGGAAGAGCTGTCCTGTTGGCAGGACCTCCTGGAACTGGCAAGGTACTCATTTTCTCTCATTTTAAAAATCTGCCCAAGAGGTTGATTTTAATGTCTAAACCAAATTGAATTTGTGTCTTAACTAGTCTTTGTTTAGCTGAATTGGTTATACGTATGTTTTTAAAACTGATGTGCAGTGATACACTTGAGTATCTAAAATCCATGCTTCTAAAATTCAGATTATCCTGGCTGGCCTCCAGAGGAAAGAGCATGGAGTCCTCAGAGAGGTCTCATTGTCTGTGGTTTGTCTTTTATCTCTTTCAAGTCTCCTGTGCTTTGGACATACACTTCTGTTGGCCTAGTACGTCATAAAATCTTGGGAATGACATCTTATTTGGGAGGGAAAGAAAATTGGTCAGCAGGCAATTTTCCAAACGCTGACTTGACGCAACACTGTCCTAGCTGTGAGAGATGGCAGGAGAAGGGAAAAAGATTTTTATCTTTTTATCTCTAAGGACCTAATAGGCTCTCCGGGGCAGAGAGGAAACCATGGCAGCAGGAAAGTCTTCAGCTGAGCACTGAGCTGCAGGGCGTCGCCTGGCCTTAAATGCAGCTGGCACTGCAGCGGAAGGGGGCACTCGGCTGGCATGGCTGGAGGGGTTGAGGCTTGACATTTGCTCTTGGAGCTGGGAGAGGGTTTGGCTTTGCAGGAAAGAAAAGGGCCTTCCAGGCCGAGATGCCTCACGGCCTGTGGGATCTGTGAGGGGCTTGGCCGGGAGCTTGAAACGCACCATCTGGGCCTGTTTGTTCTTTAAGAGGGCCGCTTGACGCTCTCCTCATAGCTCAGTTGGTAAGAATCCGCCTGCAGTGCAGGAGACCCCAGTTTGATTCCTGGGTCGGGAAGATCCGCTGGAGAAGGGATAGGCCTCCCACTGCAGGATTCTTGGGCTTCTCTTATGGCTCAGCTGGTAAAGAATCCGTCTGCAATGCGGGAGACCTGGGTTCAATCCTTGGGCTCATTGTGGTGTCTAGGCATGTGGTGTGATAGTAGAATTAATCAAAAGCAAGAAAATGGCTGGAAGAGCTGTCCTGTTGGCAGGACCTCCTGGAACTGGCAAGGTACTCATTTTCTCTCATTTTAAAAATCTGCCCAAGAGGTTGATTTTAATGTCTAAACCAAATTGAATTTGTGTCTTAACTAGTCTTTGTTTAGCTGAATTGGTTATACGTATGTTTTTAAAACTGATGTGCAGTGATACACTTGAGTATCTAAAATCCATGCTTCTAAAATTCAGATTATCCTGGCTGGCCTCCAGAGGAAAGAGCATGGAGTCCTCAGAGAGGTCTCATTGTCTGTGGTTTGTCTTTTATCTCTTTCAAGTCTCCTGTGCTTTGGACATACACTTCTGTTGGCCTAGTACGTCATAAAATCTTGGGAATGACATCTTATTTGGGAGGGAAAGAAAATTGGTCAGCAGGCAATTTTCCAAACGCTGACTTGACGCAACACTGTCCTAGCTGTGAGAGATGGCAGGAGAAGGGAAAAAGATTTTTATCTTTTTATCTCTAAGGACCTAATAGGCTCTCCGGGGCAGAGAGGAAACCATGGCAGCAGGAAAGTCTTCAGCTGAGCACTGAGCTGCAGGGCGTCGCCTGGCCTTAAATGCAGCTGGCACTGCAGCGGAAGGGGGCACTCGGCTGGCATGGCTGGAGGGGTTGAGGCTTGACATTTGCTCTTGGAGCTGGGAGAGGGTTTGGCTTTGCAGGAAAGAAAAGGGCCTTCCAGGCCGAGATGCCTCTCGGCCTGTGGGATCTGTGAGGGGCTTGGCCGGGAGCTTGAAACGCACCATCTGGGCCTGTTTGTTCTTTAAGAGGGCCGCTTGACGCTCTCCTCATAGCTCAGTTGGTAAGAATCCGCCTGCAGTGCAGGAGACCCCAGTTTGATTCCTGGGTCGGGAAGATCCGCTGGAGAAGGGATAGGCCTCCCACTGCAGGATTCTTGGGCTTCTCTTATGGCTCAGCTGGTAAAGAATCCGTCTGCAATGCGGGAGACCTGGGTTCAATCCTTGGGCTGGGAAGATCCCCTGGAGAAGGGAAAGGCTACCCACTCCAGTATTCTGGCCTGGAGAATCCCATGGACTGTGTAGTCCATGAGGTCGCAAAGAGCTGGACACAGCTGAGCAACTCACTCACTCGCTTGATGCAGGAGAGGAGAAGCTTGGGAGTGAGTTTGTAAAGAAGGGGGTTCCACCCCGGTGCTGAGACCCCAGGCAGGTCCCTTAGCCTTTCTGAAGCCCTCCCTGTTGAAGAGTTATTAAGCTGGTAGTTGTAAGATAGTGACTTTATCATTTTGAAGTCACGTGATTGAATTGCCAGTATATCTTACATTGATGTCTTAAAGTTGAGGAAAAAGTGCTGTATTTGTGAACAAGTCAACTGTCAAGGGCTGTGAACGTGAGCTTCAGTCTCCTTTCTGCTCGTCACTGCGTGTGCTAATTGTCCAGTCATGTCTGGCTCCATGCGACCCCGTGGACTGTAGCCCGCCAGGCCCCTCTGTCCATCAGATTTCCCAGGCAGGAGAGCCGGAGTGATTGCCTTTCCTTCTCCAGGTTCGTCACTGTATTTACCATTTATTTGCTCACTATTCCTTTTCGTATCTCCTTCCATTTTCTTCTTCCTAAACCGCATCGTTAAGAAGTTCCTTCTAGATGTTTATTGGTGGCAAAGTCAGGTTTGTGTTAACTGTATTGCCCTTGTTTTGAAAGATAGTTTTGTTGGATATGTAGTTCAGCTGACAGACGCTTTCTCTCAATGGTGTCTCCTACCTTTTGGCTACTGGTGTTGTTGTTGTCTTTTTTCTCTGGGTATTTTTGGGATATTTGGTTTTGGCGTTTTCACTGTGGTATGTCAAAGAGTGGATCTATTCTCACTCATCCTGCTTGATATGGGTCTGAGTATGTGATGCATCTGATCAGCTCTGGGAACTGGCTGGCCTCTTTTTCTTCAGATGCTGTCTTTGTCTGCTCTCTTTCCTCTCCTGAAATCCAGTGAGTGACGCTCCCCTGCAGAGGCCCTCCTCCTGGACCGCCTTTGCCCTCTGGGGCCCTTTGGCACTGTCCTGGGGCATTTTCGATCGTGGCACTTGGTGGGGCAGCGAGCGCTGCTGGCCTCTTGTAGGTGGAGGCCACGGGGCCTGCAGGGCGTCCTGCAGAGAGCGGGGCGGCCCCACAGCGAGCTCTCCAGCCCCAAGTGCCCGGGCCAGAGCCTCTCAGTTCATCCTCGAGCCTTTAAGCTCTTTTATGCTTTCTGTCTCTTTGACTCTGCTGCATTCTGGGTAGCTTCTTTAGACCTCTCTTCCAGTCTGCCTTGTGGCCTGTGAGAAAGCTACTCTTCAGTACAGTCCATTGAATATTTTTCATTTTGAAAAATTTGAAATCTACAAGAGTGGAAAGAACAGGCTGATGAACCCCTCTGTACCCTACTCATAGGCAACTAATGGTAAATACTTTGTGACATTTGTGTTTTCTGTATTTTACTTCTGAACCATTTGAAAGTAAGAGCCAGGACCTTCTTTGCTGTGATACTGTTATCCACCCAATTAATGTTGCTAATAGTGTTAGCTAACGCTCAGCTCATATTAAAATGTGTGTGAGTCGTTTCCGTTTTTGGCTCTTTCATTTTTTGTGCTTTTTTTTTTCTTTTTGTTTTCATTTTTTATCCTTATTTGAATTATAATTACACACCTCACGCTGCATTCACAATAGTTTCTTTAGTCTCTTTATCTAGAACACTTGCCCTTCCCTGCATTTCTTTGATTCCTTTGACAGTGTTGGCGTTTCTGAAAAGTCCAGGACAGTTGTTTTGCACAGTGTCCCACGGTGGTCATCTGATTGTGTCTGGAATGCCCAGCACCTGGGCAGGGCACCACGCAGGCGGCACTGTGAAGGCTGGCACCACACCGCGTTCTCTGAGGGGACTGGCTCGATCTGAAACGCAGTCTCCTGGGAAGTGACACTGAGGTGTCGGGAATGTCCTTTCACCCGACGGCTGTAGCGTTCTCCAGTGGTCTTTGCTTATCAGTTACCATATTGGTGGCTGCGAAGTGGCGGCTTTCTGAAGCTCCGTATCCTCTGTTAATACATGCGCGCTGCGCTGCGCTCGGTTGCTCGGTTGTGTCCAGCTCCTTGCAGCCCCGTGGACTGCAGCCGCCAGAGCCCTCTGTCAGTGGGGATTCTCCAGGCAAGAATCCTGGAGTCGGTTGCCATGCCCTCCTCATTAATACATATATTAGCTTGCCTTTTTTTTTTCTTTTTACTTTATTTTGTAATGAAGAAGCCTCTCCTCCTCTTATTTTTAAATTTTTTCATTTCTTCAGGATCTGGCTATTTTTTATAGTCTCTTGTTTCTTGTTCATGAAACAATTTCTTATTCACTCTGTATCCTGTGTCTGCTTGTGGACTTGTGTTTGATCAAATCTGAGGCTTCCCTCATCTCCTGATTAGGGCCAAGTCCTTCCTGAGAGGACTTGTGAGGGCCCTGCTGGCCACCATGCCAGGGCACGTGATGGATGGGAATTTTGTGGCTTGGGTTTCCTGGCCGTCAGGCTGTGTAGAGTCCACTCCTGACTCTGCCTGAGAGCCTGCTAGGGAGGCGGCCTCAGCCGGAGCTGTGCTGAGCCTGGTGGTCCTGGCCCCGGCCCTTGGAGAGTCTCTGTGCTCAGCTTGTCTGCTGACGTGTGCTCTTTAAGACTCCTCTGTATCCATGGTCTCTGGCATCTGTCAAGCGCATGCCCAGCTCTCCAGGCACGGTGGCTCTCCTCTCTGGGTCTGTCTTGCCTGTTTACTCTTTCTGGATGTTCTGGAACGGGGGGGAGTGGCTGTGGCACTCTCAGCCAGTTTGCTGGAACCGTGGGTCCTTGGTGCTTTGGTAACATCACACCATTTTCCTTCTAGGAGATACCAGAGGCTCTCAGCACCTGTGGGCTATCCAGTCCCTCTCCACACGCTCAAGGCATGTGGTAACTCTCCCGCGTTACTGTGTGCCCGAGGGCCCCAAGGTTTAGGCAAGTTAACTGACTGGCCAGCAGGACTGTGGTGCTTGTTCAGAATGCGGCCATTCCCCTCTTAAGGCTGCACACTCATATAATGGGGCTTTGTGTCTGGATTTTAGAAAAAGGTGTTCACATGAGATTGAAGATGAAGCTGACCTTAATCTTTTGGCAATAACCTCTTTGTGCCCCTTGCTCACGGTTGGTCGTGCAGAAGCAGGTCCTGGAGATGGGGCTTTGTTTGCATTCTGGCCCTGATGCTTGCTGACTGACTGAGTGAGCTGGAAATTTCTGGCTTTCAGTTTCTATATCCATAAAGTGTGAACTAGATCGTTGAGTTCACGGGTGGCTGGGAGGGCCCAGCGGGGCCCCTTGTGCAGGTCAGCCAGTCAGTTCAGGCACTCAGTCGTGTCTGACTCTTCTGACCCCAAGGGCTGTAGCACGCCAGGCTTCCCTGCCCATCGCCAACTCCTGGACTCAGTGGGCCCAACATCCATCGAGTCGGTGATGCCATCTGGCCGTCTCATCCTCTGTCATCCCCTTCTCCTCCTGCCTCCAGTCTTTTCCCAGAATTAAGGTCTTTCCCAATGAGCCAGTTCTGTGCATCAGGTGGCCAGAGTATTGGAGCTTCAACTTCAGAATCAGTCCTTCCAGTGAATAACCAGGACTGCTCTCCTTTAGGATTGACTGTTTTGATAACCTTGCAGTCCAAGAGACTCTCAAGAGTCTCTTACATGCGCGCTGCGCTGCGCTCGGTTGCTCGGTTGTGTCCAGCTCCTTGCAGCCCCGTGGACTGCAGCCGCCAGAGCCCTCTGTCAGTGGGGATTCTCCAGGCAAGAATCCTGGAGTCGGTTGCCATGCCCTCCTCATTAATACATATATTAGCTTGCCTTTTTTTTTTCTTTTTACTTTATTTTGTAATGAAGAAGCCTCTCCTCCTCTTATTTTTAAATTTTTTCATTTCTTCAGGATCTGGCTATTTTTTATAGTCTCTTGTTTCTTGTTCATGAAACAATTTCTTATTCACTCTGTATCCTGTGTCTGCTTGTGGACTTGTGTTTGATCAAATCTGAGGCTTCCCTCATCTCCTGATTAGGGCCAAGTCCTTCCTGAGAGGACTTGTGAGGGCCCTGCTGGCCACCATGCCAGGGCACGTGATGGATGGGAATTTTGTGGCTTGGGTTTCCTGGCCGTCAGGCTGTGTAGAGTCCACTCCTGACTCTGCCTGAGAGCCTGCTAGGGAGGCGGCCTCAGCCGGAGCTGTGCTGAGCCTGGTGGTCCTGGCCCCGGCCCTTGGAGAGTCTCTGTGCTCAGCTTGTCTGCTGACGTGTGCTCTTTAAGACTCCTCTGTATCCATGGTCTCTGGCATCTGTCAAGCGCATGCCCAGCTCTCCAGGCACGGTGGCTCTCCTCTCTGGGTCTGTCTTGCCTGTTTACTCTTTCTGGATGTTCTGGAACGGGGGGGAGTGGCTGTGGCACTCTCAGCCAGTTTGCTGGAACCGTGGGTCCTTGGTGCTTTGGTAACATCACACCATTTTCCTTCTAGGAGATACCAGAGGCTCTCAGCACCTGTGGGCTATCCAGTCCCTCTCCACACGCTCAAGGCATGTGGTAACTCTCCCGCGTTACTGTGTGCCCGAGGGCCCCAAGGTTTAGGCAAGTTAACTGACTGGCCAGCAGGACTGTGGTGCTTGTTCAGAATGCGGCCATTCCCCTCTTAAGGCTGCACACTCATATAATGGGGCTTTGTGTCTGGATTTTAGAAAAAGGTGTTCACATGAGATTGAAGATGAAGCTGACCTTAATCTTTTGGCAATAACCTCTTTGTGCCCCTTGCTCACGGTTGGTCGTGCAGAAGCAGGTCCTGGAGATGGGGCTTTGTTTGCATTCTGGCCCTGATGCTTGCTGACTGACTGAGTGAGCTGGAAATTTCTGGCTTTCAGTTTCTATATCCATAAAGTGTGAACTAGATCGTTGAGTTCACGGGTGGCTGGGAGGGCCCAGCGGGGCCCCTTGTGCAGGTCAGCCAGTCAGTTCAGGCACTCAGTCGTGTCTGACTCTTCTGACCCCAAGGGCTGTAGCACGCCAGGCTTCCCTGCCCATCGCCAACTCCTGGACTCAGTGGGTCCAACATCCATCGAGTCGGTGATGCCATCTGGCCGTCTCATCCTCTGTCATCCCCTTCTCCTCCTGCCTCCAGTCTTTTCCCAGAATTAAGGTCTTTCCCAATGAGCCAGTTCTGTGCATCAGGTGGCCAGAGTATTGGAGCTTCAACTTCAGAATCAGTCCTTCCAGTGAATAACCAGGACTGCTCTCCTTTAGGATTGACTGTTTTGATAACCTTGCAGTCCAAGAGACTCTCAAGAGTCTCCTCCAAAACCACAGTTCAAAAGCATCAATTCTTCAGTGCTCAGCTTTCTTCACAGTCCAACTCTCACATCCATACATGACCACTGGAAAAACCATTGCCTTGACTAGATGAACCTTTGTTGGCAAAGTAATGTCTCTGCTTCTTAATATGCTGATGATGCTTATCACAGCTTTTCTTCCAAGGAGCAAACGTCTTTTAATTTCATGGCTGCAGTCACCATCTGCAGTGATTTTGGAGTCCCCCAAAATAAAGTCTGACACTGTTTCCCCATCTATTTCCCATGAAGTGATGGGACCGGATACCATGATCTTTGTTTTCTGAATGTTGAGTTTTAAGCCAGCTTTTTCAGTCTTGTCTTTCACTTTCATCAAGAGGCTTTTTAGCTCCTCTCCACTTTCTGCCATAAGAGTGGTGTCATCTGCATATCTGAGGTTATTGATATTTCTCCTGGCAATCTTGATTCCAGCTTATGCTTCATCCAGCCCAGCATTTCACATGATGTACCCTTCATAGAAATTAAATAAGCAGGGTAACAATATACAGCCTTGACGTACTCCTTTCCTGATTTGGAACCAGTCCATTGTTCCATGTTTGATTCTAACTGTTGCTTCTTGACCTGCATACAGATTTCTTAGGAAGCAGGTAAGGTAGTCTGGTATTCCCATTTCTTTGAGAATTTTCTAGTTTGTTGTGATCCACACAGTCAAAGGCTTTAGCATAATCAATGAAGCAGAAGTAGATGTTTTCTGGAACTCTCTTGCTTTTCTGTGATCCAGCGCATGTTGGCAATTTGATCTCTGGTTCCTCTGCTTTTTCTGAATCCAGCTTAAACATTTGGGAGTTCTCAGTTCCCGTCAGGCAGTCTTCGTGCAAGTCACTCTGTCCTGCATGGTAGGTGCAGGTACATTCTGTACAGTAGCCACATCTTATGCCATCCTTCTGAGAGCCTTTAAATGGAAGCAACTGGATGCCCCCGAGGCGTTTCTTAACCTTGCAGTTCTCATCGTTATAGGAATATATCGGCCGTCTCTTCTGTCTTTGCTGCTGTGGGGTCTGCCCTGCATTGGGCGTGGCACTGTCTCTGAGTTCACACCCAAGGGAGGGGAGCTGGGGCCTGAAGTGCTGGGGAGGAGAAAGAAGAGTGACTGGGAAGGTGAGCAGTTTGGATAGAAGGCGGGCCTGGCTGGCCTACCGCTCTTCCACGGGAGTCCTGGCTGAGCGTGCTGCTACCTTGCTGTCATGCTCTAGAGAGTTTCCCTTCATTCTCAGAATACAGCAGAGCACAGCTCTGGAGATGCCGCCTCGAGGGCACACACTCAGGAGCCTGCTCACGTGGGCAGTGGGCTGAGGAAGTGTCCGGGGGCCGGGGCGAGCCCTCGCTGGGGAGCAGCTGCCTGGCTGGCTACTCTCAGCTCGGCCGTGTGGCCCCCGGGGCCCGCTGTGGCCAGAACGTCTTCCTTCTCAGAAGAAGCTGAATAGCTGCATTTTCCTGTGAAATTTCCCTACATTCAAGCACGGGCAACACGTAAGTGAAAGATGCGCCTGAGACTGCAGGCCAGAGCAGGAGCAGCCTGCGGGCACTCAGCTTGCTGCCAGTGGCTGGCCCTGGGCTGCGATTCGACTGACGAGAAAGTCAGGCACGCGGCTGGCCCATGTGTGCAGGGTCACACTGAAGATTAAACCATCAGCAGGGGACAGAAGAGGAATACGGGGCCCGTTTTAAACCTGTCTCAGAGATCCACGTCATTCTTAGCAGAAAGCTTCTTGTCTCAGCCTGTGCACCCTGGGAATTGGCCTTACCTGGGCTTTTGTGTCAGAGCTGAGGAAAGCGGAAAGCAGCGTTTCAGGTCCTGGCTCTTTGCCCTTGATGTCTGAGCACATCTGCTAAGTCTTTGTTCAGCCGCTGTGGTTATTTTAGCAAAAGTCATTTCGTAGCTTATATGGGCATGTTCAAGTGTGACTTCACCAACGCGTGGCCTCAGAATCCCAGCCTGGGTGCCATTCTTCCCGGTTTGTGGGGCCACTCAGCAGAAAGCGAGCATCTGGCCGTTTGTTCCTTTATTACTGAGTTCTGATGGGCTGTAGTTGATGGCTTCCTGAGTCTGTAAAGATAGAAAGCAGTTTCTCAGACCCCGCAGAGCTGCTCTACTGCGACGTCGTCAGAACTGTGTTTTGACATTGAGGGAACGGTTTTGGAAGCCTCTGCTGATTCTGATGGGAACATGATCTCTGGAACCCTGCTGCGAGACCTTGAGGCTCCACTCTGCCGTTTTCTAGATTACGGTACCGAGGACGAGTCTTTAGTCTGTGTCTCAGCTTCCTCGTTTGTGAAGGGGAAGAGCAGTGGGGGCCAGCTCAGGTGGCTAGCGGGAGGGCGTGTGCAGCGCTGGGAGCTGGGCCTCTGCTGGCCGCGCTCAGTCGTGCCCGCCACTGTGATGGCAGGGCCCGCTGGAGAGGCCACTCGCATTAGAAGTCGAGTGTCCACAAGAGCCGTCCGTGCTCACTGTGGAGCGTGCAGGCAGCATTAAAACTAGAAGGGCTGGAGTCTCAGCTCCTGGCCGGCCGTCTCCGCCCACAGCGCCTGCCCCTGAAGCCCTGCACCTCGAGAGTGTGAGACGAGCGCCTCTCCTCTGTTTCCTGTGCAGACAGCTCTCGCCCTGGCTATCGCTCAGGAGCTGGGGAGCAAGGTCCCTTTCTGCCCGATGGTGGGGAGCGAAGTGTACTCCACGGAGATCAAGAAGACGGAAGTGCTGATGGAGAACTTCCGCAGGGCCATTGGTGAGTACCCAGCGCGCCCGCCCAGGCTTGTCCTCACCTGCCTCCTCCTGCTGAAAACGCCTCTGGGACGTGTATTTGTGGCGCTGCTCTTTTTCTGTTGGCACCATTAGTGTTATCTTTGTAAATGAAACAAAACCCTAGTTTTTCTAGAAAGTGCTTTAGCAACTGGCAGACGTGGGCCCCAGCTGTGGTTTGGGGTTGCATCTGACAGTGGATTCTCTTGGCAGCCTCCTTGTGCTTTCAGATGACAGGCCACTGGAGAGGTTTTGGGCGTGAGCCAGCAGCCCTGCATGTCGCGCTGCCGGAGCACCGGGCCTGCACGCCCAGCCGGCCAGTGAGCAGAGAGCTGTGTGGGGCTGCAGAGCTTTGAGGCAGTAGTGCTGACCTCGCAGGGCCTGCAGCTCCTGCGCTGAAGGCTTGTAACGTGTCAGGCCCTCTGTTGACCGTGGCCTTTTACTGCCCAAGAGGAAGTTCTGTGCATCTTGCATCTGACAAACCGGAGTCTCATAAAGTTTAATAACTTGCCTGTGGTGATCTACTTAGAAAGTAGCAGCAGAACCATAGTCTGAGCCTGCACCTGTCTGACCCTGGGGCCCATGCTCTGACTCCATGCAGCGAGCAGAAAGTGACTGCTCTTCAGAAATGCCCCTCATTCCAGCCAGGACTTCTGGGGCCTTCTCCTGGCCCCATGCCTGCGGCTCTGGGTCTGGGGAAATCTAGTCTCCCCAGACCTGGATTTATCTCTAGGATGTACTTGTTGAGTAATGGGTGACGAACACTTGTCAGAGCACCTGTGTCATCGTGGAGTCCCTTGTCAAAGCAAGGTAAGTATTCTCAAGAGGGACATTTACTAGAAAACTTCAAGGAAGTTTTCTTCGAAGTTTAAGAAAGAATGGGTTTGTCTAAGCCCAGAATTCTTTCCTCAAGAATGTAGCGTCTAGTTTAAGGGTATGTTGCAAATTCAAGGGCTTTTGCAAATTATGCGGAGTGAAAAGAGAAGCTGTTGAAGAGTGCTTTGGGGCTCACGAGAGCCCCTCAGGCTGGGCTGGAGAGTGAGAGCCGAAGCCAGGAGCTGATGAGGGGTCTGAGCGAGAGGCGGTGCGGTGTGGACCAGCCTGGTGGAGGTGGAGAGAAATGGCTGGATCCTGGGTCCAGCTGGATGGTGGAGCGATGACATTTCCTGAAAGATTAGACGTGGGGCTGGAAGAGAGGACGTGCAGGTGCTTGCCGGGTGCTGCCGTCTTCGGTGGAGGGGAAAGGTGGGAAGGAGGGCCTGCTGAATGTCGCTGTGGGCGCAGCGGGCCCCGCCCCTCAGTGGCGCCCTCGTTCCCAGCCCACGGCGGGGGCGCTCAGCACTGCTTCTCTGAACGAGAGGAGGGTGCACTTTGGAGCAGGTAGAAGGAGACAGAGGCTTCTGCGTCTCAGCTCCGCGTCTGACCAGTAGATGCCGTTTGGCTTACACAGTGTTTTTGAATAACTCTTGAATGCATTGCCAGTGTTTGGAAATTGGGGTATGTCCTGTAAAATGAGAAAAGCTCTCATTCCTGCACAGCCATGCGGGTCCCAGCGGAGCAGGCTCAGTTCTGAATTTTTTCAAACTGCAAAATATTCTGACTGAAAATATTTTTTTACCCTGAAACACTGGATTTTTTATGTACCTATTTTAAATTGAAATATAACATACACATAGGAAAGTGTAAAAGTACCTATATTTTGACAGTAGTGAAGTAGCTGCTCACGCCGCCGCCGTTCAGCGCAGGGCACAGAGCAGCGTGAGACACGGCTCACGCGCTCCCAGGCGTGCCCCTCGCCTCCCACGCTTCCCTGCGGGCGCGAGAGGCGTGCAGGGGCTCCCGAGCGGCCGCGGCCCTGCACACCCGTGCGCGGCCCGCCCGTGTGGCTTAGCTTTGCCCCTTTATGAACTTTCTCTGGACAGAATTCACTTTGGGCGCTGTGTCCGGCTTCCTTACAGCTCTTATGTTTGTGAGGTTCAGTTCCTGTTATTCCATGCTGTGCTCTCTCTGGAATAACAGTGGAAACGGCTCACAAGACCCTCTTTCTGGTTTAACTTCTTCCTGAGTACTTTTCAGGAATTTGAGGAACATGTGCCAGAGATTTTATTTAACTCAGTGGCTGATGAGATAAAAAGTAAGATGTTACAATCGGTTCCAGTTATCTGAGTACTTTTTAAATATATTTTTATTTATTTAGAAAATTATTTTCTGAAATTGGTAAGAGAGGACAAAGCTCACCTTTACACGAATGTCTGAATTGCTTTAAGTTAATTGAAATTCCTTAACATTTGAAACAAAGATGAATTTCCTGAGCATCTGTCTAGTGATCTGCCATTTTTGAGGTGAAGGGACAATGTGATTCTTTTGATGGCAGCAAGGTGAAGAGGAATTTCTTGATCCTGCCACAGAGTAGAAAGGCAGGCCATTGACTGCCTTCAAAAGGGAGCCCTATGCATCTCCCTCTGCCCGTGAGTCCCTGTGAAGTGGCGGAGGGGGTGGGGAGGAGGCAGTAAGCTGACCAGAAATGAAAAGCAAGGAGTCTGTGCTGCTTCCTCGGCGTGATGAAGATCCCTGTCAGGGATTTAGAAACCTGAGCCAGCAGATGAAACCGGTGTCGCCCACGATGCCGCTGCCAGAGAGCGCGCCAGCCCGGCCCCTGTCCTGGCTAACAGCCGGTCTCATTGTCCGTCTACACGTCCCCTGCCTGCTTGTCAGCACAGAGCGGCTTCTAGACAAATGCAGGGCTGGTGAGAGACGGGAATGCCTTTCTTCCCCACTCAGGAACCTCGTGTCACCGTTGGCTGCCAGGAAATAGAAGGAAGCCTTCCATTTGAAGGAGCTTGTCTCTGTGGGCTATAAGTTTTGCTTAAAAAAAAATCAAAGTTCATTTTAAAAGTACAGAAATTTCCACGTTGTCACAATCTTCTGGTGCATTCATGTCTTTGGAAAACTTTTGTCTTCATTCTTAGGAACTAGGCATTAGGTGTGGTGGAAAGGAAGCTCAGCCTCTCCTCGGGGCTGCTCTAAGACTTCCCTTTGTAGTCGTCGGTCAGGTCGAATGAAGGAGAGTAAAACCATTCCTTAACTCTAATATCTGAGTCTTTGTCCTGATTGGGTTTCTGGGCAAAGAAGGAAAACCACCCAGTGATAATGCTGGGTTTGAAAGTGGGAAGTGCCTGAGAGTCTGTGGCGCCACAGGCCCGTGGGGACCTTTCTCTGTCAGGACAGAGAAGCTGACGGTGAGGCACCCAGCCACCACAGGGCTTCCCAGCCTCACCAGCTGATGCCACCACGCTGTGAGCAGAGCAGAGCTCTTGATTCATTCTGTAGATGAGTGTCTCAGCTGAGCTTGTATGTTGTGATCATCTGGGGAGCCTTAAACGCATAGTGATGACAGGGCCCAACCCCTGAAATCTGAAATGCAGTCAGGGTGGGGTCAGGTGAGTCGGCAGGGTGAGCGTGTGACTGGACACAGCAGAGATTTGGAGCTGTGCTCTCAGCGCCACTCGGCAGTGTTCTTCCTTTGCCTGGTCCTGCTGCTGTTATTTACTTGAAGTGAAGTCAAAGTCACTCAGTCGTGTCCAACTCTTTACGACTCCATGGTCTATACAGTCCATGGAATTCTCCAGGTCAGAATGCTGGAGTGGGGAGCCTCTCCTTTCTCCAGGGGATCTTCCCGGCCCGGGGATCTTCCCGGCCCAGGGACCTTCCCGGCCCAGGGATCCAGCCCAGGTTTCCCGCATTGCAGGGAGATTCTTCACCAGCTGAGTCACAAGGGCAGCCCCATCGTTGACTCAGACATTTCTCTTTCTGTGTTTAAAGTGCTTGATGGTTGGATGCATGCATTCAGAAGAGTGCACGGAACATCGGTGTGTATCTCGGTGGGTTGCTTTAGGTTGAAAAGCCATGAAACCAGCTCCCAGTCAAGAGGGAGACGATCACCAGTGCTCCAGAGCATCCGTATAGAGGCAGCTCTCCTCCCGCCTCTGAGATTCACCCCTGCTGTTGGGAGCAGCCACGGTCGTTTCCCATTGCTCCATGACATTCCGGTATGGATGCGTCACAGTGCAGGTGGTTCTGCCGCTGCGGGCAGGCGTGGGGAAACGCTGCCAGCGTCTGGCAAGTGAGGGTGACGCTGTGTGGCCAGTGCTGGCTGTGTCCCTGCGTGCACTCGTGCACTGCAGCCTTGGAGTTGAATTGGAAGGTCACAGATATTCATGTGTTCAGCTTTAGGAGGTGGTAAACACCACATTACTTCTAAACCAACTCACACTCCCACCAGCAGTATCCTGCATCCTTACCAACTCTTGGTGTTGCCCATCTTTTTAATTTCTTTCAGTGATTCTGGAGGTTGTAAAGTAGTATTTCATTGTTTTTTCTTTTATTAAAATTTTTATTTTGAAACTACCAAGTATCCAGGAAAAGTAGTCAAGGGGTAGGAAGGCTCCCCGTAGCCCCATCTGATTGCAGACCTGCTTCTGACCCATAAATATTTGTGTGTATCTCTGGAAAATAAGGACTTAAAAATGCCATTTTCACCCCTAGAGGAAGTTAACAATAAATTCTTAAATATCAGCACATGCGTAGTTAATGTATAACTTGCAAGTTGTCCCATGAGTGTCATAATGTGTTTCTTTTATAGTGTGATTGTGCGATTGGGATACAAATAAGGGCCTATATGATAGATTAGTTGGCATGTATCTTACATCTTTTGAGTCTGTGTTTCCCTTATGTTTCTATTGTTACCTTTGGGCAAAGGATAAACTAGATAGAGAAGGGGGAGGCCATACTCAAGGGCTGGCAGAACGGGAGTGAGGGGGCCTGTAGGCACATGTTGACTGGAAGGGGAAGGACAGGGCCGGCTCCGTGGGAAACACTGTCAGGGAGCTGGCCCTGTAGTGTGGTCGGAGGAGAGGGGTCCTGGAGAGGGGCAGCCCCTTCCCCTCACCCCTGGGGCTGCGTCTTGCAGTGCTTCCCTCCCCAGGACTATGTGTGAGCGAGGCTCACTCGTTGGTTCTTATAACGCGGAGGTTTTACAGCTAAAAAGACTGTTGAAAAAGTGAGAGGACGTCGAGTTTCTCACCACGGTTTGTTTTGTCATCTCTCTTCCAGGGCTTCGGATTAAGGAGACCAAGGAGGTGTATGAAGGTGAGGTCACGGAGCTCACCCCGTGTGAGACGGAGAATCCCATGGGGGGCTACGGCAAGACCATCAGCCACGTGATCATAGGGCTCAAGACGGCCAAGGGCACCAAGCAGCTGAAGGTGAGCCCGTGCCCGGGCGCTGCTCTGCTGGGCCCTCCCTGCGTGAGCGTGCCTGTGCTGGGCCCTCCCCGCATGAGCGTGCCTGTGCTGAGCCCTCCCCGCGTGACCGCGCCTGTGCTGCGGCCACAGACAGCGCCCGTGGGTGGGGCTGGCACATAGACGCCTCAGGGAGGATGGCTCCTCCTCGCTGATGCCCAGGAAATGGTGCGTGTGTGGACCTGAGCTGTGTGGCACACCGTGCGTCCCGCCAGGGGACCACGTGTCGTGGGCCTGGCCGCTGACGGCTGGTTCCAGGGCTGGTGCTCACAGGAGAAGCAGCACCACGCGCTCTCGCGGGGCGCGGCGCGGAGGCCCGGCTGCAGTCTCTTTTGCGTGTTGGGACCTTGAGGCCGTAGGGGCTCCGCTGGTGGCTCTGCATGGGCCCAGGGCTCTGTGGAGAGCGTGGCGGCAGCAGTGGAGACGCTCCTGGGTGGCCGCCCACCCCTGTCCCGTAAGCCTCCAGGAGACTCTGGTGTAAGAAGATTGAGCCTGAAGGTGGGACGGGACTGCGAGCGCGCGGCACCACAGGCCGGTGGGAGGCGGCAGCTGTTGGCGCTGTGAGGTGGGGCGACCTGATCGCAGCTTTGCCTTATTAATAATAAGGAATAACCTTTTCTTCACAGCACTTATTATATGTGTCAAGCCCTGGGCTGAGTGCGTCAACAAATCTGTGTGTGTAATTTCCCTTATTTTACAGATAAAAGATCACGCAAGGAGGTTGAGCATTCACCCTAGGGTCGCACAGCTAGTTAGTGGCGGGGCAGATCCTCTGAGTCCGCTGACTGCTGGCTGCGCTGTGACTTGCCATGGGGCCTTTAGGCATCAGTTGAGCACTCTGGGGCTCCATTTCCCCATCTGTAGACTGCAGCAGGCTGACCATGGAATGTCTCCTTTTGCGCCTTCCTCTGTGATTTTATCGCTCTTTCGTTCTGTACGCTGGTGTCTTGCTCACTGCTTTATGGAGACCATAAAAACGTCGCCTGTCCACAGCGCCGCTCCTCTTTGTCCTGACAGGGCTCCCGTCTCAGGAGCTCGCCTCTGCGAGTATCTCTCCTAGACCTCCCCTCATCTCTCCCATTCTGCGTTAGTTACGTTTCTAAGCAGGATCTGCCACCTTTCCAGTGTTACATCTTCAGTCAGTTCATTTGGGAAATTAACTGATACAAAAATGCTTGATGCCAAAAAAAGAAAAAAAGAATGTGTTCTATCCAATGTAGGATAGATAACATAAGGTATACAGTTTAAATTTCAGTTATCCATAAAGCTGTTTGGCACAGTTTCTTTAAGAAAATAACAAGAGGATGAATGTTTTGCTTTCAAAATGAGTACTTCCTGCCACATTGAGCATCTGTGTGAGCTGTTTGGAGAGACGGATGTTTTAGTGCGAAGGACAAGCCTCTGCCGTTATAGAGTGCTGCCCTTGTCCCAGCCCCACGTTAGGGGGCCGCCACACACCAGCCTCAGCCACAGGCCCTGGGCTCCTGTGGTTACTGTTTGTAACAACTTCATTGAGGTCTCATTTTAAGTAAAATTCACCCATTTTAACTGCACAACTCAAGGAGTTTTGATCGGTTTACAGAGTGGCATAGCTTCATCACAATCCAATCTTAGAGCATTTTCATCACCCAGAAAGAAGCCTCATGCCTGTTTCAGCAACTTCCTATTCCCACCTCAGGCCCTGGCAACCACTAACCTACTTTGTTTCTGTATATTTGCCTTTTTTGAATACTTCATAAGAATAGAATCATACAACATGTGTTCTTTTATGTATGGCTTTTCCTACTCAGTCCTGGTAAGTTTTTATTCTAATTTTGTTTGAGAGTTGAGAGTAATAGCTCCCCTTGAAGTTTAACAGAGAGAAACATTTCTAAATAAAGACTCCTTACAGAAGATGCTCCCCGAGAATATCGCTCGCCGAGGTGGCCCGAATCTGGACTATCTGGAGAAGGCAGCTTTTCCCAGATGGGCTGCTTTTCCTTCTGGAGATGGAAGCAGCTGGGCCCAAGGAGCAGACACTGGGATTTGAATGCACTGGCTTCAGAGAGACCCTGGTTTTATGTTTCCTTTGAATGAATCGCATCTGTGATGTGATTACGCCTGGGTGCTGTCATGTGGGTGAAGAAAGTGAAGCTCAGAGAGCCTTGTCTAAACCACAGGCCTGCCGAAGGGCAGTCGTGGAGAGTAAACAGGTTCTGTCCCTGCCTCTGGTGCAGAAACTGCCTCCCCCACCCGAGGTGGGGAGGGCCAGGGATTGCAGCAGGGAGAGCAGTCTCAAAACGGGGTGTTAGGACCTTTGCTCCCACGGACAGCGCGGTCCCCACCGGGAAGCGGCTGGAGCTGCGTTTGCCAGTTTGCAGCCTCTGGAGTGAAAGGAAGGAGGGGCTCCGGTCTGCCTCTGTGCGCCTCCCCTGCCTGCTCTCTGGGGCACGCAGGCTCTAGAGCCCGCCTCACGCGTCCTCACACACGCATTCTTCTCCATGTGCTCACTGACTACCTCAGCTCATATGGGGAGCTGCCTTACAGTAGGCCAGAATATGTGTATTATATTAGTTCCCTGCTTCACTTTTTTTTCTTTTTTTAAGCTGGACCCCAGCATTTTCGAAAGTCTGCAGAAAGAGCGAGTAGAAGCTGGAGATGTGATTTACATCGAAGCCAACAGTGGGGCCGTGAAGGTGAGCCACAGAGAGCCGGGGGTGGGGAGCGGCCTCTCCGTGGGGCCTGGGGGTGGGAGGGGCGCGGGTCTGCTGCTCCTGTTTCTTCAGTCCAGTTTGCTTTCCCTTTATCTGCGTTCTTCGACCTTCTCATGACGGAAACAGACAGTCTGTTAGAAAAGCACTAAAACCTGTTTGGAAAGGGAGAACAGTGAGGAGGTGAAACAGCGGTAGTCATTTCCAAATTGAAATGTGCAGGGTATTTAATCTTCCTTTTATCTCTCTGGTATTTTCTTCCCAAGATATATGCATGTGGAAAGGAATGCTGCGTTAGTATCTGATTTCCAGGGTCCTGTACAGAGTTCCTCACTGTTTAATGGATGAGCATAATACTTCATATCGTGCACTAAATCACCCACCTACAAAAGAGTCTGAGCAGCCCCTCCGGCTCCAGTTAATCTACTGGATTTGCCCTTTATCGGGAATTGCATGCAGTTAAAACAAGGGGGAGATTCTGGGAGAAAGTGTCGGGTGTCCTCCTCAGCTGGGTTTTTGGAGCCCAGCGATGAGCAGATAGCGCCTTCTCTTGGCAACAGGGGACCAGGCCACATTTGGAGTTTGTCAAGGTGGCTGTTGGCCGCAGTTGGGATTGGAGACTTTTATCTCGCTCTGAGTGGCGTGGGGACTTGGCAGTGGGCCTCCCCAGGCACTCAGGCTTCTCTCTGTCTCTGTAGAGGCAGGGCAGGTGTGACACCTACGCCACAGAATTTGACCTTGAAGCTGAAGAGTACGTCCCCCTGCCCAAGGGGGACGTGCACAAGAAGAAGGAGATCATCCAGGACGTCACTCTGCACGACTTGGACGTGGCCAACGCGCGGCCCCAGGTACTGGCCCCGCTCCTGCCGGGCAGCCACCGCCGGCCCTGCTAACGCGAGTCCTTCTGTGCACTGGGGCTCCGGGACGAGCTGTCAGTCTTGCCGCCTCTGAGGGCAGACAGTCCTTTTCTGCCTGTAATGTTCGGCAATTAACATCGCCAAGAGCGACGAGGGGCTCCTTTGTTCCAGTTCAGATGCTCGAGTCACAAATGGCTTCCAGCACATTGCTCCTTCTCCCAGTCCAGCCTCCAGCCTGAGCTGCCAGCTTCTCCCTGGCTTCCCTCCAGCACTGGCTCAGGCCTGGGATGCTCTGGGTATGAATGGAGGCAGGGGAGTGGGGTGGGGTGGGGCAGGAGTGTTCTTTGAGCCCTTTGCAGGATTTCAGAGAGCCTCACAAAGCGGTCTTCCCCCTGCCCAGCAGAACCCCCAGTTTTATAGCTTTGAGCTGGAGCTGTCCCTGCTCCTCATGTGAGCAGAAGATGGATGCTTGTGTCCTGACTAATAAAGCGTGGGGAAGCGCGGGATGACTTTCTGCCGTCTCTGGGGAGTGTGCGCTTCAGAGGACTGACTCTTTCCCCGCTGGTGGTCTTTGGGTCTGGTTTCCTCCTCATCCTAAAAGGCTATCCCCACTAGCAAGGGAACAGGCTTTCTCACCTGAAATCTGATCCATGGGTATTTTGTCCCTTGGAGCCTTGGCCAAGAAACTGCTGAGGAACCTCCGCTCAGTCTACGCAGCAGCTGCCCCAGACCAGCCTGTGGGCGCCGCTCGCCTGGGTCAGCTCGGGGGCTGTGCGGCTCCGACACTGATTGGCTCAGCTACTGCTCACTTGAGTCTTCAGGTTTTCTGTGATTTAGGGCCCTCTGATTTTCTCTTTGCTCCTCTGAGAAGAGGGCATACTGTTTGCTACCTGGCGGGGCTGCTCTGGGGATCAGATGTTGTCAGGAAACATTTGCCACCTGTCACTGCTGTGCGTTCAGGGACCACCTGTGTGCCTGGTAGGGCCTGGCAGCCCCAGGTGACCCTGGAGAGCTGGCTTCTGGCTGCCTGCACGGAGGCGCTGGCAGTAGCCTGCCGTGGGGCGGCCTGCTGCACCGTCAGGCTCCGGGCCCTGAGCAGCTCTGGTCGCTAGGCCTGGTGAGAGGATGCAGGCCCAGAGTTGATGCCGCCCCACAGGGCTGGGGCAGCGGGACAGGCTTGGAGCTTCCTGGGAAGCAGGATGTGATTCCCAGCAGGTGGGCTCTAAGTGAGTCCTGGAGAGTCAGGTGCCCAGGGAAGGGCTGGCAGTCCTGTGGAGTCAGGCAGGCGTTCGGGCCTGGGAAGAGACATGGCTGGGGTGGGGGTTTTGCTAGACTCTGGCAGAATGGGGGAGCCTCTTAAGAGTCCTGTGTTGAGAAGCTCCTCACGTTTCCAGCGCAGGCACCAGGGGTCTCTGCTGCTCAGGACCCCTGTTGAGTTGGTCAGTTGATGAGGGCCCCTGGGGGAGGTTGTGATGAGGCATTTGCAGCTGCCTTAGGAAGTGAGACTGACTCTGAGCCTTCTCCTGTGCAGGGGGGACAAGACATCCTGTCTATGATGGGCCAGCTCATGAAGCCCAAGAAGACGGAGATCACAGGTGAGATGCAGCGCAGAGCTGGGGCCCGAGCCTGGCGGTGCGTGGGGCCCTGCCCCTCCTGGCAGTGGGGCCGCGCTGGGTCTGCCTGTGCATCCCAAGAGGGAGACGGGCGGCCACGGGCGCACCCCACCTGCAGCGCACTGCCCGCTCGCCCCGGGGCCCCGGCCTGCCTCCCCGGGTGAGGCCGCAGGCTGGCCGCCCCTTTTGGGCCTCTGATTTACCTGCTCCTCTTGCTAACTGTATGCTCCTCTTTTTTCTAATTACCACAGATAGCTTTGTTACTTGAAAACTATCAACGTTAAAGCTGTCTTCTTTCAAATTTCAGCCAGTGGCACGATGCGAACCCCAGAGCAGTGTCCTTATCGTAAATGGCCTCTCCAGCCCCACCTCATAGCTGTGGTGGAAGGTGTTGGGTGTGTGGGCTGCCCCCTCCTGCTGATGGTACAGGTGCTGGTTTGGAGAATGAGAACCGTGACCTTGGACAGTTATGCAGCTTTTGAGATGCTCGTCCCTCTTCGAGCTCTGAGATGGGGCCTCTCCTCAGACCTTGTCATTCTTCACAGGTTTTCCTCCAGAGGATTCTGCACGCACCCTATTCCTTCTGGGCGCTTGATTGAAAGTTAATTAACCGAAGCTTTGTCACACAGGCCACAGAAAGGGTCGTTTACTCAGTGTCGCCCAGGGGAATTTGCATATGAAAACTGCCCATCTTCCGGGCGCTGGTGTGAGATAGCAAGGCCTGGTGGGGAGTGTGACAGACCAGGCCAGGGCTGTGCGCTCTGGTGAAGACAGCTCTTACAGACTTAACCCAGGTGCAGGGGAGCATGCCTGTGTTCTGGCTTTTAGGTAGCAGCGCTGTTTTCAGATGAAGCGGAAGCCTGGAGTGGGGTTGTAGCCTGATGGTGGTGTCACCCAGCTCGGGCTCGGGTGGGATTTGGAGGCAGTGACGAGAAAGGGATCGCCTCCTCATGGCGCTGACGCCGCCTGTCACCCTCGTCGACTCCTAGATAAACTCCGGGGAGAGATCAACAAGGTGGTGAACAAGTACATCGACCAGGGCGTGGCCGAGCTGGTCCCGGGCGTGCTGTTCGTGGATGAGGTCCACATGCTGGACATCGAGTGCTTCACCTACCTGCACCGCGCGCTCGAGTCCTCCATCGCCCCCATCGTCATCTTCGCGTCCAACCGAGGCAACTGCGTCATCAGGTACCCAACCCTCCCCCCCGGCTCCTCGGCGTCTCCAGGGCCACCCGTGCGCCACCCATCGAGGTGGGGAGGAGGGTGCCCGTTCCTCCTGAGGGCAACACTCGGAGTGGCTTGATCTCACTCCAGCAGTCACCCTGTTTTCTGCATGGGAGGGCTTCCCGTGGTTAACTGGGGTTCCCGTGGGTATGACTTGGTCGTGTGGTTGGAGTGGGCAAAGGAAAGGTCGGGTGGGCCAGCCCTTAGCGACACGGCCTGTGCTGCCTTCCGTCCCACGTGAGCTCCCCGAGGTGTGTGTTGTGAGTTCACTTTTCAGATGAGGAAGCAGGATGACAGCATGGGGTGCCCCTGGCCACAGACAGCAAGAACCCAGGCCTCTGACAGTGAAGCCTGTCCTTTCTTCTTTCTTTCTGGCTCAAACCTTTTCTTGCAGCCATACTAGCATCTCCCCCCCCAATCCCCAAGGCCCACCTTCAAGGGGGGAGCTCAGGGGCGTTCCTGGTGGGCCAGTGGGTAAAATCTGCCTTGCCATCCAGAGGACATGGGCTCTTTCCGTGGCCCAGCAAGACCCCACGTGCTGCAGGACAGCCGAGCCCACGCACCCTGGCTTCTGAGCCCGAAAACTGGAGAGAGAGCAGCCCCCACCCAGCGCAGCTAGAGAAAGTCCAACTCAGGCAAAAACAAGGAACAGCTTCAGAAAAGGAAGGGCGCCCAGAGGCCTCGCCCTCTCCAGCGCCCGAGTGAGCACCGTGTGCCCAGTAGTTGGCTGCCTGTGTTCTGCACTCCCTGGGTGTCGGGCCTGCTCCCAGCAGTGCTGGGGCACGGCGGGGTGGTGCAGGGGCCTCAGCAAGGCTGTCGCACAGCGGCGAGGGCGGCAGGGTCCGGAGACTACATGCTCCTGGCCCAGGGGGAGCGGGAATCTGCAGAGAGGCCCCAAGACCATGGACGTCTCAGCACAGAGCTGCAGCCGGAGCCCTCGGCCTGCCTCTGTAGAGGAGCTCTGTCTCCGCTGAGCACATACGGCAGCTGTGCTGTTGGCCCTGGGGCAGGCCCCGCTCAAGTGGCCATTCTCGCCCAGAGTGAGGATCTGCCTGCACGCTGCACGTGCAGCCAGCAGCTTCGTGCAGCCCCTCTTTGAATCCCTGTAATGCTGTCTTGTCAAGAACACCGCTCATCACCGTCACAGCTGTCTTCTGCTCTTGAAGGGAAGGCAGCTTGGACCAGGTCCAGACCAGCCAGGGCCTGGCTACCTGGGCAGCGTCTGGAAACGACACCTGGCCTGGCGAGCCTGGTGTGTGGCCACACAGACCCCATGTATGTTTTCTGGACTGGCTTCAGTGTGACAGTGGGCAGACGGGCCCAGCCTGGACGGAATGCGCCCCCTGCTGAGGGAGCCCCGCGGCCAGAGCCGATCCAGCCGAGAGCTGGGCTAAGAGCTCTCAGGATCAGAGAAAAAAGAAGCACGAGAGGGTGGCCGTGACCTCAGACCCACCCAGTGGGGCCTGGGGAGCTTTGGCCTCAGCCCCATCCAGGAGTATGTGTGTTCCAGAAACCATTTTCTCTAGTGCGTTGTCTGAAGGAGACTCTGTGCCTAAGAGTCAGAGCCTGAGCACATTTCCAGTCTTTGGTCTTTAATTTCTGAGAAGTGCTTAGTATTTTTAAGCAGAGTGTTTTGTTTTTGTTTTCTGTTTAAATTTTTAGTTTTATGGACTCAAAACCAAAAGAAAAAATTTTAACACATGTTGACAAATTCTGTTCCCTTGTGTTTTTTCCCTAATCTTTTTTCTTTAGACTTTTTATATTTACTATCTCTGAAATGAAGATAATTTATCATGAGTGTTATAGAATTGGGGATATTTTAAGATGGCGAATTGAGATCTTTTAAACTTTTCCCAGGAGAATATCTAAATAGGTTTTAAAAAGAGAAACATATAGCCTAAACAGAATTAAATAACTGAAAGTTAAATGCAGTTTTTAAAGGTTATTTTGTTTAATATGACAATTACAGATATACCAAATACTAAGATTCTAATCATGATAGAATTTTTTCTTTATAATTCTTTATTTTTTTTTTAGAAATATTTGTCGGTGAAAAAGATTTTTTTTTCTAATGGTATCTTAATATTTTGTACTTGCTACTAGTCTGTTTCCTTTTTTGCTTGAAAAGGTCTTAATTATTTTTAAGTATTAGATTTAACAATTATTAATGTAGCATTTATTTTTCATTGTGGTAAAACGCATATAACATAGTTGACAAGGTCTTATTTTTAAGTATTAGATTTAGCAGTTACTGATGTAGCATTTCATTCTTTTATTTTCTCATTGTGGTAAAATGCATGGAACTTAGTTTGCCGTTTTAGTTATTTTTAAGTGTTGGGGAGGCCAGAACTGGGGGCCTGCTGCTGTGGCTTCCTAAAGTGGAGACAGGAGCCCCCGGCTCAGCTCACTGGGCTTCCAGACATGGCTGAAGCCTGACACGTGTGCCGCAGGGTCTGTGCGGCACACACCCATGGGGAGCGGCTGCTGTTCAGTCCGGTGGGGTGGCCCCTCACTGGTTTGGCTAAGGATTCGAGAGAGAGACAGGCCAAAGATCTGACCGGACAGTTCCCCAAAAGAAAGAAAATGACTAACGAACATGAGGGAAGGCATTCAAATGGCTCATTAATGATCAAAGACGTGCAAATTCAGATGAGGTGTTAGACCTTCCTTTTCCTAGACCTTTAAGCAGCAAACAGTGAGGCTGCTCAGCACTGGCCACAGTGTCGTGGGGTCGGGTCGCTCACGCGGCTGCAGACGTGAGCACATTGCTTGGTTCAGTTGTTCACGTGTTCAGGGTGATCAGGGCTGTGTCCGGCTCTGTGCGAGATGCTGGGGGAACGTTCATGGCAGGTGTGCCCCGGACACTGCCAGCTACAGCAGCAACACTAGGATCACTGTGTGAGCGCCAGTCGCTTGGGCCCAGTGAGATTCATCGTGGGCTGTTAACACCGAGACTACAGGGGCCGAAGCGACCCCAACGGGCCCACATGCTTAGGACAACGCAAGCGGACGTGGCCGATGCCAACACAAACAGTTTCAGTGTGGCTCCAGGTGGCTTTTCTCCTCCTCCCCCGATTTCCTGTGGGGCTGATGCAAAAACAATGGCGCGGCTTCTGCCGCCACCTGAGTGAGTCTGTGTCCTGAGGGTGGCCGTGACCTCAGACCCACCCAGTGGGGCCTGGGGAGCTTTGGCCTCAGCCCCATCCAGGAGTATGTGTGTTCCAGAAACCATTTTCTCTAGTGCGTTGTCTGAAGGAGACTCTGTGCCTAAGAGTCAGAGCCTGAGCACATTTCCAGTCTTTGGTCTTTAATTTCTGAGAAGTGCTTAGTATTTTTAAGCAGAGTGTTTTGTTTTTGTTTTCTGTTTAAATTTTTAGTTTTATGGACTCAAAACCAAAAGAAAAAATTTTAACACATGTTGACAAATTCTGTTCCCTTGTGTTTTTTCCCTAATCTTTTTTCTTTAGACTTTTTATATTTACTATCTCTGAAATGAAGATAATTTATCATGAGTGTTATAGAATTGGGGATATTTTAAGATGGCGAATTGAGATCTTTTAAACTTTTCCCAGGAGAATATCTAAATAGGTTTTAAAAAGAGAAACATATAGCCTAAACAGAATTAAATAACTGAAAGTTAAATGCAGTTTTTAAAGGTTATTTTGTTTAATATGACAATTACAGATATACCAAATACTAAGATTCTAATCATGATAGAATTTTTTCTTTATAATTCTTTATTTTTTTTTTAGAAATATTTGTCGGTGAAAAAGATTTTTTTTTCTAATGGTATCTTAATATTTTGTACTTGCTACTAGTCTGTTTCCTTTTTTGCTTGAAAAGGTCTTAATTATTTTTAAGTATTAGATTTAACAATTATTAATGTAGCATTTATTTTTCATTGTGGTAAAACGCATATAACATAGTTGACAAGGTCTTATTTTTAAGTATTAGATTTAGCAGTTACTGATGTAGCATTTCATTCTTTTATTTTCTCATTGTGGTAAAATGCATGGAACTTAGTTTGCCGTTTTAGTTATTTTTAAGTGTTGGGGAGGCCAGAACTGGGGGCCTGCTGCTGTGGCTTCCTAAAGTGGAGACAGGAGCCCCCGGCTCAGCTCACTGGGCTTCCAGACATGGCTGAAGCCTGACACGTGTGCCGCAGGGTCTGTGCGGCACACACCCATGGGGAGCGGCTGCTGTTCAGTCCGGTGGGGTGGCCCCTCACTGGTTTGGCTAAGGATTCGAGAGAGAGACAGGCCAAAGATCTGACCGGACAGTTCCCCAAAAGAAAGAAAATGACTAACGAACATGAGGGAAGGCATTCAAATGGCTCATTAATGATCAAAGACGTGCAAATTCAGATGAGGTGTTAGACCTTCCTTTTCCTAGACCTTTAAGCAGCAAACAGTGAGGCTGCTCAGCACTGGCCACAGTGTCGTGGGGTCGGGTCGCTCACGCGGCTGCAGACGTGAGCACATTGCTTGGTTCAGTTGTTCACGTGTTCAGGGTGATCAGGGCTGTGTCCGGCTCTGTGCGAGATGCTGGGGGAACGTTCATGGCAGGTGTGCCCCGGACACTGCCAGCTACAGCAGCAACACTAGGATCACTGTGTGAGCGCCAGTCGCTTGGGCCCAGTGAGATTCATCGTGGGCTGTTAACACCGAGACTACAGGGGCCGAAGCGACCCCAACGGGCCCACATGCTTAGGACAACGCAAGCGGACGTGGCCGATGCCAACATGAACAGTTTCAGTGTGGCTCCAGGTGGCTTTTCTCCTCCTCCCCCGATTTCCTGTGGGGCTGATGCAAAAACAATGGCGCGGCTTCTGCCGCCACCTGAGTGAGTCTGTGTCCTCTGCGGTCCTGCTTCTGACTCTCAGGACGAGAACTAGCTGCTTTGTTGTCACCGGGGCCTCGGCCATGCTTCCACTGTCCAGAGAGGCCCGAGTGACCTGGAACTTGTCGGCCTTGCAGGGGCACGGAGGACATCACCTCTCCTCACGGCATCCCTCTCGACCTTCTGGACCGAGTGATGATCATCCGGACCATGCTGTACACCCCGCAGGAGATGAAACAGGTGGGTGGCCCCTCCCCTCCTCCCCGCCCTCGCTCGCCCCCCACGGAGCTGCCAGCCGCAGGCGTGTCTCCGTGCTCCCAAGCCTTGGCCCACCTGAATGACGCGCGAGCCAGCAGGGCGTTGCCTCCAGTGTCCCAGAGGCTCAGCTGCCAGGAGTCCTGGCGGTCCTCTCTTCTACTCCATCCTGCCTGGTAGCCTGAGGACAGGGACAGTGGGAAAACCAGCTGGAGGCCCGCCAGTAAGGAGGCCCCAGCTCTGAGAGACGCGGCAGAGCGCCGCTCAGGGATGGCCTGCCCGGACCCCAGCCCACCGGAGCCCGAAGCTGCCTGGCTCCCGGGGGCGGAGCCCGGGTCCCAGCAGAGCGAGTGCGGAGTGGGCGCCCACAGGAAAGGTGCGCGGGGGGCGCTGAGCTCAGGCCCACACGGGGCTCTGCCTGCGCCGAATCAGGAGAGGCGACGGGCCGCGGGGCGGGCCGCGTCCCCAGGGCGCAGCCCCAGCTCTCTCCATGCAGAGTCGGAGCCGCAGCCACGGCAGCCCCGTCCCTTCTGGGCCTTCCAAGCCATCCTCTTCCCCCCTGTGCTGGCTCAGCCCTAAGTGGAGATTCCAGGACACAAAGCCGGCCGTGTGCTGTGGGGCCCAGCCATCTGCTCTGCCCACCCTGACCCCAGACAGTCTCCCTGGGGCATAGGTCTCTCACTGTGGGTCAGTGTATGGCCACGGCTGGGGACCTGGAGTGGCCCAGGGCTGCACTGACATCCGGGGACTCTGCCAGACCGTCTCCTCCAGAGCACTTTCTCGGGTGGGGTACTGAGTCGTTTGATCCCATCACTCAAGGTAGGGTGGACAGTTGCTACTGATGTTCTTAAAGAGCGGGTGCTGAGATATAGACTGCTCAGCTTGCCCAGGTCACACGGCCCATCTGTGGCAGGACTGGGATTGGGGCCCAGGCTGTCTCATCCTGAAGCCCCTTACCTGATGTCTCTGCCACCAGCCTCCTCCCCATGAGAAATGTGCCGTCTGGGAGGCAGTCTCTGTGGCAGTTGGCCAGCTGGCCGCTCCTTTCGGAGCTCAGAGGGCCTCTCCTGGACCCTCCGCAGCAGCACCCCGCCTGCCTGTGGCCTGTCTGGCCTGGCCCTGCGTGTCTTGTTGACCAGCGCTCAGGAGGCCCGTGGTGTGTAGGGCCAGAGCTCTCCCTGCGTGGCGGCATGAGTCGGACCCCAGGTGGTTGTCGTTGGCAGCAGTAGCTGGGTGGGAGGTGGGGCCCATGGCTGGAGGCCTTGTCCCCACATAAGAGTCTCTTGCTCTGGGATGAACGCTAGGCTGAAGCCAGGCTCTCACTGACTAGGAGCAGAAGCAAAAGCAGTCCCTTCCTCACCCCGACTGATGTGGTTGGGGCAGTGCCCTGCACCCGCGGCGCTTCATGGCTGCGTGCTGTCCTCTGTGGGCCTCCACCTCTGCTCATGGGACAAGCGCTCCCTCCTCTCAGGGCCGCTGGGAAGCCCCGGGGAGAGCACAGGATCTCAGAGAGGAGTGACTGCTGATCACAGCAGCTTTCAGTGACCAGGGCTCCAGGCTGGCATCGCAAGATCAGCCAGCCAGCCTCTGGGGATTCCTTTCCACCCGGAGCACGCTGCCCTACCCGCCTCTGCCCCCACCGCCTCTGCCCCCCCCACCTCCCAGGCATGTGTGTGCTGCCCCAGTGTCTGCAGGCTCAGTGGGGGCCTCTTCTCGGGCTTTCTCTTGGGTGGGGAGATGACCGTTCCAGGACAAGCCTGGCTTTGCGCATGCCATTCAGGGGACAGTCTCAGCATTTCTCCTGGAGCTCGGGTGGGTTTTTTAAAAACAAAGTGATGTAACTTGTATACTCTGCCACCAGCGCCGACACCCTCATAAACTATCCCCTGCAGGTTATTAAATGATTAAAGATCTCATTTATGAGCTGTCGCTGGTGAGCAGTCTAGAGCAGGAGCTCCTGGCATTGCTGTGACCTGCTCCAGGGAGTGAGAGCACAGCGTCCCCAACACCCTCTGGTGTCGGCCGCCCGGGCTGGGCTCTCCCCACCAGGCTCCAGGACCCCGTGTCCACATCTCCCTAGAGTTTCCTGAGGCCCCAGGGACTTCCTTCTGGCAGACCCAGCTGTTGGCGAGAAGCTCTTTTTACTCGAAAGTGCAGAGCTGCCCTGCTCTGACGGGCATGGCCAGAGGGGTGTCCTTTGGCGGGAACCTTCCGCTCCTTCTCCCCACCGTCCGCGCGCCCGTCTGGTGACTCCTGCTCAGCTGCGCTTCCGCAGCTCCCAGACGGGCCCCTCACACACACGGACGCTTGTGACTGAGGCCATACTTGGCAGCCCCTGGCTGAACCAAGTTTGATGTGGCCAGCACAGCGTTTGTGAAATGTTTAGGTGGACAGCATTTTAGTGCTCAGGACATTTCATACAAAAGTCTGAGTTGAGATCTTCCTGCCAGCACCTGGCCCTTGGCCCTGTCGGCAGCGCTTACAGCAGAGGGGCTGCCTTCCTGTCCACCTTGCCCCTGCCTGCTCGCCACTCAGGTCTGCGGGGCCTGCTTCCGAGCAGGGCCTTCCCTGCTGCCAGCTCCTGGCCCCCTGGCCCCTCCGCCCTGGCGGCGCCCTGGCCTGGTCTCGGTCTTTCCGCGTCCGTGGCGGTGTCCCAGCTGCGCTTCTGTGGCTTTGATTTAAACAGGCCTTCTTGATGCCTTGTTTATGAAGCTGCCAGAGTGAGAAATTCCTGTGTCATACGAGGCTTGACATCCCCGAGTTATCTCAGCTACACAACACGCAGCATCATTCCCCCGCTTCCCCTTATCACTCGGCACCGCTGCGTGGCCGGGCCCCGGTGCCACGCACGCTGCCGGCCCCACCCAGCCCTCCGCCTGCCAGCCCCCCGGGCTCTCCAGGGCACGCACACCAGCCTCTTCTCGACAGATGTGATGTCACCCAGTGATGTTATGAGGGCTGCTGAATCTTTAAAAGTAACTTTTTAAATGTATTTAACCATCATTTGTCAGGCAGAGAAAGGGCGTCTCTCCTTGCCATGCTTACAGGTGGCAGTGCCTGCCCTGGGGAGGGAGGTTGGCTGCCCTGAGGGAGCCCCCGAGGGGTAGGGCGAGGAGGCACCAGCTGCCTCCTTGTGGGCCTGTGGCTGCGTCCCTGAGGGGTGGCTCTGCCCTGCCCGCCTGGGTTGGGCCTCCTCTCAGGCGGTGGGATGAGAATGCTGAGGTCGGCCAGTGTTGATCAGTTTTTCTCCCAAAGATCATTAAGATCCGAGCCCAGACAGAAGGGATCAATATCAGTGAGGAGGCGCTGAACCACCTGGGGGAGATCGGAACCAAGACCACTCTGAGGTGAGCTGGCTGCCGGGCCCCGTCTGGATGGGGATCCCGGCCCGGCCTAGGGCCAAAACCAGCCCGCTGGCAGTATTGGGAAAGCAAGCGGCAGGCAGGTCCTCCGTCCCGAGATGGGCCCCCTGACCGGCGGCCCCTGGGTGCAGGAGGGGGACAGCACTGGACAGGGGGTGGGGCAGGCGGCCCCCTGCAGCCGCGGCGCCTCTACCTGGTGGCGGGGAGGGGCATCGACAGGCTGCGGTCCTGACTGCTCCCAGCGGCCAGAGGCCCCTCAGTGTCCCAATTCCTTCCTGTGAGTCACGGCTTCGCAGCGCTCAGCCTGGCCTGGGTCCCTTGGCGTCGGCTCCTTGCTTCTCAGGGGGATGCAGGGCTGCAAGCTGGCTGGGTGGCACGGTGCGTGCAGAAGCGCCGGACAATGCTCGCCTCTGGATGGCGCCCGTGCTCTCAGGCACATGTTCCTCTCCTCGCTGTGTGCCCCGCCCCATCTGGACTCTGGCACTGCCTCCCCACCACTATGTGCCCCCAGGTTGCGGGCCCCTTCCCACAGACGGGCGCCTTCTGCTGAAGCACTTGAAGCGGTGACAGGCGGGCGGCGGGGCTCATGGCATGTGGTGGCTTCTGGCTCCTCTGGTGGGTGGCGGGTCTAGCTCTCTGGGGAGTGGCCGGTGTCCTCGTCTGCTGCATGAGCAGCAGCTGGCACACGCTCCCGGGCTCATCAGTGCTCCTGCTGGCATCGGCAGGGGCTCCTGCCCGTGGCCCCGACTCACCCCCGCCCTGGCTGCTCTAGGTACGTGGTGCAGCTACTGACCCCGGCCAACCTGCTGGCCAAGATAAACGGGAAGGACGGCATCGAGAAGGAGCATGTGGAGGAGATCAGCGAGCTCTTCTACGACGCCAAGTCCTCGGCCAAGATCCTGGCCGACCAGCAGGACAAGTACATGAAGTGAGGCGGCCGAGGGCCTCTGCATGGGCACGGTGGTCAGCCAGGCCCCGGGCCAGCTGTGGACAGGAGGCTTCAGCCACGCCCGGTGCTGTCCCCACCCGGCGGACAGCAGCGCTGTGAGGTCGGCATGGAAACGTTCCCTTTAAGTTATTGTGGCTCCTCCCACGGCTGCTTTGAAGGAGCCCTGCCACTGGTGTGTTTTCTAATAAACCCTGATAGGTTATTTTGGTGACATGACTCCCTTAATTTTAAAAAGGGACTTTTGTACCTTGGAACAGCTGGAGAGGTGGAGGGCTGTGAAGACGGCCCAGTGGTCCCTGGCTGCCACCCCCTCGCCGCCGCGCGTGAGTCGTGTGCGCTGAGCCCGTGGCGCACACCCTGAACTCTGTGCATGTGTCTTTGGCGGTCCGCTGTCCGCCGTCCGCCGTCCACCCCAGGAGCCACCCAGCACCATGTCACACCTGTGGCTTCCTCGTCGCCGATGACCCCGACCGTTTTGAGCAGTGCTGGTCAGGCTGTCGGAGTGCCCTTTGTGGGGCTAGTTCGGTGTTTTTCTCATGATGAAACTGGCATTAAGGGTCACTAGGAGAAGAGCACTGGGCTTTTCCGTCAGGTCCTGTTGGGTGTGCCGCTGGTGGGGCTCCTGGCTGCTGTGCTGGCCTGGGCCCCCTGGCCCGGGTGTGCCTTCCTCATCATCCTCCTTGGAAGGCGTCTCTAAGCCCAGCCCTCCCAGGGGCGGCACCTTCACTTCACTTCCTGGAGGCTGAGTGTCTTTGCCCCGGAGATCACCTGTTCTCTTTTGTGTCAAGATGGACTTCTGGATTTTTTACTTTTATTATTTATTTGGCTGCATTGGGTTGCAGCATGGAGTTCCCCAACCCAGGCTTGAACATGCCCCCCTGCGTTGGGAGCCCTGAGACTTAGCCACTGGGCCAGCAGGGAAGCACCTGGATTTTTATCATGTGCTTCGGGGTTATAGCCCAGTGCGACCCTATTGTAGCCCAGTGCGACCCTATTGTAGCCCAGTGCGACCCTATTATAGCCCAGTGCGACCCTATTATAGCCCAGTGCGACCCTATTTTAACCCTGTATGAAGTTATAACCCAGTACGATGTTATTTTGTTAACGCAAGTTGTTCAGCTTTGACCACCGGGATCCCTTTCAGCTGGGCCCTGTGTCCCTGAGCCATGCCCCCGCCACTGGGACGACGTCTTTTGTCAGGCCCTGGGAGGGAGGGCCCACCTGGGTGGGCAGACGCCGCCTGGGTGTCCTTGCCAGGAAGGAGGAACATGGCACGCTCTGCTGGGCCGGCCCTTGTCCCCATGCCTGCTGCTCACTGGAGGCAGCGCTCAGCACAGGAGCAGCGCCTCACGGGCAGGTCTCTGGGGGCTTTCGTGTGCGCGAGAGGGACCCGCTGAGACGGGAATCTTGAGTACCACTGTGTGTCGGCCTGCACACACCCCCATCACCGGAGCCTGAGCGGGAATCCAGGCAGGCGGGCGGAGTGCTGGAGTCCTCGAAACCCCGCTGCCGGCATGGGTCTTGTATGGGCCCTGCTGCTCCCCAGCGTGAGGGTCCTGAGGCGGGAGGTGTGAGAGACGTGGGCACAGGGGGCGTGGTGGGGTGCTTCCCAAGGCCAGGGCCAGGCGCTCTGGCCTTAGCTGGCTTCTCTCCCCAACGTCCGCGCCCATGTTGCTGGTCTCCCAGCTTAAGCCATGCTGGGCCCACGGAAGCATGATCCGAAGATGAGGCCGCAGCAGCGGCTCGCCCTGCCGCGGGGCCGCGCACCTCCCGCGCGCTCGCAGCAGCCCCCGGATTGGACTGGGGGTCCCCTGCCCAGCTAGCAACGGCCCATCGGGGGTTGGGGGCCGTGCTCCTCACTGTGCCGCGCTGTTGGAGGGTGGGCGCGTGTTCACTGCCCCCTGTTCATACTCCCCAGCTCTCCTGGCCTTGGTGGCGCCCCGAGAGATGGTCTGCTTGCTCGTCGGCACTCACAGTGAGGGGGACGGGTCTGGACAGGTAGGAAGGCTGGGTTATTTTAATTTCCCTCCTATTTTTCCCAGCAAAGCTTGTGATTATTACATTAATCTTCCAGGCGAAGTTTTTACGACCAATCCCTCGCCGACTATGAGAAGTTTCTCCATCCATTACCAAGAGGGAAACAGACCCTGGTGGGAGGGAAATATTTGTTACATCTTATCTGGCTGACACACAATCTGCCAACAATTACAGCAGCCCCGTTTTTTGCACGATTTCAGCTCCGACGTGAAGAACTGCTGTAATATTAAGGGGAGGCAGGGAGGGGCTGTTCACAGGAAGTGGCTGGTCTTCCAGGCTCCCGTCCCAGGCTGTCCTGGGTGCCTCCCAAGAAGCCAGCTGGATGAGCTGTGCCCCAGGTCCCTGCTCCTGTGCTGACGGCCAGGAGTGCATGTGAGGGCTTAAGGGCTCTTGAAAGGGAGGCCCCTGCTTCCATTTCCTCAGCTCACCACCACACCTCTCAGGTTACACCCCCAAGATGGTTCTTAGAGGATATTGGTTTTTAGAACTAAACAGATGGTGGTGACTTCTTGGCTAGCAGACCTTTCTCAACCGTCTTTCTAATAAGATGGAGCGCCACAGTGAGGGGTGGGGGTGCGTTCCCTGTTGGGCCCCCGTCTCAGACCCCAGCAGGCGTTGCCCAGGAGAGCATCAGACACGGTGCCTCGCAGCGTCTGCACCAGCCTGGAGGGTTCCGGCAGAGGTGGCAGGTCGGCGGGGGCAGGGGTCCGGGGGCCCAGCAGGCAGGGGTGCAGCTTGGGTTGTCTTTGACCCTTGGCCTTGATCCCTTTGGTTCTTGAGCTTTGGTTTCCTCCTGTGAAGATGGGTTGGTGTGCAGACTTGGGGGCTCTGGTGGGGCTGCATCAGGCTCTCCGTTTACTGAGATTCAGTGAAGAGTCCCGACCCCTGTCCCTCTTGGAGGAGGAGGAGGCCACATTTCATCCAACAGGAGCCAGAAGCGGCTGGGCGCTGGGCCCTGCCCCTCCTGGTCCTGACAGCTCGTCCTGGGAAGGCTGGAGGCCCCCTGCAGCTGGACCCGTCAGTTAGGCCCACAGGCTGGAGATGGGAGACGGCCGGCAGGGGCCTGGGCCTTTTCCTCGGTGTCCTCTACTTCCGAGAAGGGTGCGCTGGCCCTCGCTGCCCCGGACCCCCTCTTGGATGAGGTGCAGGCAGGGCTGGGCAGTGGGGATGGGGGCGCTGGTTTCCTGCTTTGCCGCAGCCTAGCCCTGCCCTTTGGCGTCGGGAAACAGGCCCGCTGAGAGTAGAACGGGGCTCACTCGTCCAGTCCTTGTCCTGACTCCGCTTCCTGGGGACAGCAGGCCCCGGGGAAGGGGTGCCAGGGCGGCCGCAGGGCTGGCCGTCGCCGGCTGGCCCCGTCACCCCGGCCGCCACTCGCGGCAGGCGCGGTGATTAATGGCCAGGCCGCGCCGCCCGGGCCGCCGTCAGCGCGCGTCTGCAGCGATGGATGCGCTGTCAGGCGCCGGGCCCGCGCTGACCTCGGCCGGCCGGCGCGATCGATGGGCGGCGCGCGCGGCGGCTGGGCCGGCGCGATAAGATGCGCCGATGGGCGCCCGCCGGCCGCCCGCTCGACACCGCCGCCGCCGTGTGATTGATGGGGACGCGGCGGTGCGGGGCGCGCGCCGCCCTGCGCGAGGGCCGGGCGCGGGGGCCGCCAGCCTCTCCCACGGCCCGGCGTCTG
>SJYG01000305.1:934164-968973 GCA_006410535.1 Litocranius walleri | reverse complement strand
CACCTCCACCCCTTTGCACTTTTTTCATTTTTATCCGTGTTCACATGTATACCGCTTAGGGCAGTGCGATGCCCAGCCCCCGTGCCCCGGTCCGTTGGGGGGGGCACAGCCCAAGGGGCCCCATGGGGCCGTCTGGAGCCGGGCACTAGTGGGTGCTGAGGTCAGCGCGGAGCCTTCTGCTGGCCCCTGGTCAGGAGCACACGGCCACCCGTTTCCCCTGCGGAGCTTCCTGAGGACTCAGCCTGGTGGGGGGCTGGCCCAGTGAAGGCCTGCAGGAGAGCAGGCCGGGGAGGGTGTGGGGCAGGCAGGGGTGAGGGCAGCAGTGGGCCTGGGGCACGGTGGCTGGGCATGCCCCAGGAGGCTCCCACGTGGAGGGGTGGCGGCCTTCCCCAGACCCCTCTCCTTGCCCCGCAGAGGCCTCCGGCAGAGGCACCTGCACGAGCTTCCCGGGGCGTTTCTTCTCCGGTGGGGTGGGAAGAGCCCACCCTCGAGGAAAGGCCTCTAGTGGGCAATGAGGGCAGGGGGCTCCAGGGCTCTGTTCCGCCACAGGCAGAGCCCAACTGCCAGGCAAGCGGGGCTGCGAGCTCGCCATCGGGGAGCTCCTCTGACAGAGCTCCTGGGGGCTGTGACGGGGCGCCCCACCTCTCAGGCTTCAGTGCCGGCTTCTGCAGGCCAGACCTGAACACCCGTCCCTCCCAGGGTTCCAGGGTCCAGCCTGCCTTGCTGGCACACCCCCTCAGAGATGTTTCCCAGATGAGGTGAGGGCCAGGGCTCCATGTGGACAGCCCGGGAGAAAGGCGCTGTCCACCTGTCGCTGGGGCCCCTGAGGCGGCGGGCGTGGAGGGCCTGGGGCTGGCCTTGTCGGGACGAGAGCAACAGCTCACAAGACGGGCTCACGTCACTGTGGGAACGCCTGCCATTCAGCTTGATGGAAACTGCTGGAAACTCCTGCACAGCACATCCCGGGGAGCAGCCATCGCGCCTGCCACCGCTGCCTCCAGTGCTGGGGGTCCAGGGCAGAGGGGAGACCGCCGAGGCGACGGTCTATCAGCCACCAGGTGGGGAAGGACACGCGCCACAGCCAAGGCCTGGACGCCAAGTGCTGGAAGGCGCGGTCGGCCCACCGCCCGTTCCTGGAGGGGCTGGAATGGCCAGCACGCGCGCAGCACCAGACACCTGCATGACGAAACCTTCCAAGTTCCCACCGAGGGGGAGCCCTGGGCAGCCCGTGCACAGCCAGGGCTGTCTCACACCAGCCCTGTGCCCCCGGAGGCAGCCACGGCCAAGCCCTCCTCACTGGCTTCCGCAACAGAACTGAAAACCAAGAGACCACCACCAGGCCGCTTGTAAAAAGTTGGCTTTATTTGTCTCTCATTCACCTTATCTCAGTTATGCCACTTGGGCGTCCACAGTGACAGTCCCCTGGAAGTCGGGGTCAGCCCGCCTGCATGACCAGCGACTGCGGGTCGGGCGCCCGAGCCGCACATGGTCAGAGGCTGCAGCAGGGCCGCGGGGGACTCCCCGGGGGACTGGGTCGGACAAGGCCGCGTGTGGTGTGGTGGGTGCCCTGGCCGAGGGGGGCGGGCTGGGGCCCATCCTGGCTCTGCTGTCCACTCGCCAGGCGGTGCTGGGCAAGTCCCTCGTCCCTCGGTTGGTCTGTTCCCTGGGCAACACAGCCAGTGAGTCTCGGAGCCCCTTGGACTCGGATGGGCGCCAAAGTTGCCACCTCTACTGGCTCTGTGCCCGCTGCTGGTGGGGTCTGGTCTCCAAGGGGCAGTGCACACCCAGGGGGCTCCCTCCAGGGAGCCCCCTCAGGCTGCAGTGCCTCGCTCTGCTGGTCCCCGAGGGGCTTCCCTAAAGGCCTTTGAGAAGGTGGTGATTCCTAGCATCTAGGTCACCGATTATTGCAAACAGAATTTGTCTCAGACATAATTGTCTTTTTATATCAAACATGGGTGAAACTTAGCAAAAACCCGTGTCTGACCCTGATGTCACCATGGACCTGCAGGGCGGTTCTGGTGACAGTGGAGATCAGAGGCATCCCGTCATTTACTTCACTTGCGTTTGGTCCTAAGTACAGTAAGAACGTTCTAAAAAATACCAATGGGAAGTCTTCAGCCTAGAGGCAGTGTGTAGGGCCGGCCACAGCTCCTCCCTCCTGAGGGGCGGGTTGGGGGGATGCAGCACCGAGAGCGAGGTCAGTGATGGCGGGGCAACTGGGCCGCTGGCAGCCCAGGGTCCTCCGCACAACGGGCCGAGCTCAGCCCGGTGCGGCTGCAGAGCTGTGGATCACAGCCCGGCTCCACCACCGAGGACACCAGGTCAGCCAACGAAAGACGCACAGATGGGTTGGAGGGCCTGGGGCTGGCCTTGTCGGGACGAGAGCAACAGCTCACAAGACGGGCTCACGTCACTGTGGGAACGCCTGCCATTCAGCTTGATGGAAACTGCTGGAAACTCCTGCACAGCACATCCCGGGGAGCAGCCATCGCGCCTGCCACCGCTGCCTCCAGTGCTGGGGGTCCAGGGCAGAGGGGAGACCGCCGAGGCGACGGTCTATCAGCCACCAGGTGGGGAAGGACACGCGCCACAGCCAAGGCCTGGACGCCAAGTGCTGGAAGGCGCGGTCGGCCCACCGCCCGTTCCTGGAGGGGCTGGAATGGCCAGCACGCGCGCAGCACCAGACACCTGCATGACGAAACCTTCCAAGTTCCCACCGAGGGGGAGCCCTGGGCAGCCCGTGCACAGCCAGGGCTGTCTCACACCAGCCCTGTGCCCCCGGAGGCAGCCACGGCCAAGCCCTCCTCACTGGCTTCCGCAACAGAACTGAAAACCAAGAGACCACCACCAGGCCGCTTGTAAAAAGTTGGCTTTATTTGTCTCTCATTCACCTTATCTCAGTTATGCCACTTGGGCGTCCACAGTGACAGTCCCCTGGAAGTCGGGGTCAGCCCGCCTGCATGACCAGCGACTGCGGGTCGGGCGCCCGAGCCGCACATGGTCAGAGGCTGCAGCAGGGCCGCGGGGGACTCCCCGGGGGACTGGGTCGGACAAGGCCGCGTGTGGTGTGGTGGGTGCCCTGGCCGAGGGGGGCGGGCTGGGGCCCATCCTGGCTCTGCTGTCCACTCGCCAGGCGGTGCTGGGCAAGTCCCTCGTCCCTCGGTTGGTCTGTTCCCTGGGCAACACAGCCAGTGAGTCTCGGAGCCCCTTGGACTCGGATGGGCGCCAAAGTTGCCACCTCTACTGGCTCTGTGCCCGCTGCTGGTGGGGTCTGGTCTCCAAGGGGCAGTGCACACCCAGGGGGCTCCCTCCAGGGAGCCCCCTCAGGCTGCAGTGCCTCGCTCTGCTGGTCCCCGAGGGGCTTCCCTAAAGGCCTTTGAGAAGGTGGTGATTCCTAGCATCTAGGTCACCGATTATTGCAAACAGAATTTGTCTCAGACATAATTGTCTTTTTATATCAAACATGGGTGAAACTTAGCAAAAACCCGTGTCTGACCCTGATGTCACCATGGACCTGCAGGGCGGTTCTGGTGACAGTGGAGATCAGAGGCATCCCGTCATTTACTTCACTTGCGTTTGGTCCTAAGTACAGTAAGAACGTTCTAAAAAATACCAATGGGAAGTCTTCAGCCTAGAGGCAGTGTGTAGGGCCGGCCACAGCTCCTCCCTCCTGAGGGGCGGGTTGGGGGGATGCAGCACCGAGAGCGAGGTCAGTGATGGCGGGGCAACTGGGCCGCTGGCAGCCCAGGGTCCTCCGCACAACGGGCCGAGCTCAGCCCGGTGCGGCTGCAGAGCTGTGGATCACAGCCCGGCTCCACCACCGAGGACACCAGGTCAGCCAACGAAAGACGCACAGATGGGCCAGGAGGGTCTTCTGGAAATTCATCTCTCTAGTTTGGAGGTAACTGTGTCCTAAACAACTAATTTCAAAAGGGAAAATGATTGTCTTCCAGAGGAACCGTTTTAAACCAGGTGTTCTGGCCAGACTGTGATGGGCAGGCGGTGGCGAGCCGCCGTCAGGCACCAGAAAAGCCTATTGCCGGGGGCCCGCCCTCCTGCCCCCTGAGACAGAGACGTTTCAACAACGTTTGTGCTTCTAACCAATGAGACGCTCCCTTCGAGGGGGGCAGCAGAGACCGCTGCGGTCACCAGCAACACTGAGACGGTGCAAAGGCTGACGCACAAGTGGTGTGCACACCAGGCCTCTGGCAGCCCTGCCCCGCCTCTGGCGTCAGCCGAGCAAGACCCCACTTCTACAGCTCGGCCGCCAATGCCAGAGCAAAAAGCAGTATTTTAAACTGGAAAATTTCTAGCACTTTACAAAGTGGAATGAAAAGAATATGAAACTCAAAGACACGACTGAACCGAAGTCCTTGCGCCTCAGCAGCGCCTGAGGCGAACTCCTGCAGCGCGGCTGCCCCGTCCGCTCGGCCGTGGTGGGGCACGCCGCCTCTGCCGGGTCCGGGACCACAGCTCAGAACAGCAGGGCCCCCATGCTGCCGACCTCGCTCTGCTCCTTCACGAAGATCTCAAAGTACTGGTAGATGATGGTGACCGCCAGCAGGATCCCGGTTCCAGACCCGATGGCGCCCAAGAAGTCAGCCAGGACGGAGAGGGCCCCGATGCACAGCCCACCGAAGGCCGCGGCCGTGGGGATGTACCTGGGCGGGGGGGGCGCACGTCAGCCACGGGCCGCCTGGAGCCCTCGGAAGCAGCCGTGCAGCAGCCCGCCTACCTCCGCCTGAGGACCCCGGCCCCTCAGGGTCACTCCGCGACCCCATCGGGCTCCGCCTGCTCAGGCAGCCTGACGGTCTACACTAGGGTTGCTATTCAGCAAGCTGGCACACGAGTCACTGGCAGTTACTGAAACAGGACCAGTCCAAGTTGAGACGTTGAAAATGTCACAAAAGCTTTTGAAAACAGGAATATAAAGTGTCTTCCCATGACTTTTCATTATATTTCTTCTGAACAGCACTACAAATCTAAAATTCTTAAAGGAATGAGCGAAACGGCCCACCCCGTTAGGCATCAGAAAATGACCCGGCATTTGCTGTACCGACTTCCTGTGGCTGCGGAAGGTGATCTGTGGTCCCCAAGACGGACCTGGCCCTGACCACAGAGCCCGACCCTGGCAAGCGCTCTACGGGAAGCCAGCCACGCTCGCGCGCGCCTATGTGCCAAGGGAGAGCGAGCTGGAACGAGGCGGTTCAAGGGCCTAAGGCACTCACTATGGCCCACCTGCTGCCCACGGGGCAGCCCCACCGCGAAGGGAGAGGCCTGCAGATCGCCGCAGCCTCACCCTCCCACCTCAGTGCAGCCCCCTCGCCCTGCCCGGCGGTCGCAGCCTCCAGATGGGCTCTCCTCACACTGGCCCCTCCTAGCGGCCTCCACCGGCCTGACCTCACCTGCACTTGGATGCCCCCGAGATGCCCAACCTCCCACGCTCCTCCTGGAGTGCCCACAGAACCCTGCCAGAGAACCCGCCCTCTCGGTCAGCGCCCTCACCGCACCATCTGCCACAAGCCCTGGTCTCCCCGCCTGGGCTGCCCCTCCACGGGGAGGGGCTGAGGCTCTGAGCTGACCCGCCGGCTCCCGGAAGCCTCGGCGTCGGCACTCACCGGTTGAGCTCGTGGACCATAGACGTCTCTCGGTGGCCCCTCATCACCATCTGCTGCTCCTTCAGCTGCTTTGCAACCTGTGTGACAGCCCCCCAGGAGGACAGCGTGAGTCCAAGCCCAGGCAGACACACACTCAGCACGCCAGCAGACGCAGGTGCCCCCAGCACCCGCATGCGCTGTGAAGCCACCGCCCAGGAGGCGGAAAGGAAAGCCTGGTTCACCCTGCCTGCTGCTTCCCAGACGAGCACGGGCTCCTCTAGCCGGGGTCTGGCCACGGCTGCCAACGCTGTGGAACTGGCCCTAGCAAGGACTAACTGCCATGTGTGTTCAGAGGGCCAAGCTGAGGCCCCTCACTCCAGCAGCAGGCGAGGACGCTGGTTCTGTCAGCCACCTCCCAGAGACTGCAACTGCTACTCACGTCCTTGGCGGAGGAGCCCGAGACCTCGATCCACGTCTTGGAAAAGAAGGCGCAGGAACCCAGCATGAACACGATGTACACCACAGCGTGGACAGGGTCTTCCAAGACAGAGCCAAACGACTCGGGTGGGGACAGGTAGTAGCAGAGGCCCCCCACGGGGTAGGCCCGCGCCGGCCCGCCGGAGGAGGTGTCCTGGGGGGATTTCAGGAAGTGGTGAGCGCTGCTCGTCTCCCCACCTCAGCACGGGAAGCAGTTCCGAGCAAGGGCCCTCGGGGCAGCTGCCCCACCCCAAAGAGACGCCACTGAGCCTGTGACAGGCGCAACCAGAACGCATCTCAGGGTAAACGGCGCTGGCCGTGAGTGAGGCGCACAGGTGCCAGCACGGCCCAGCCGGAGCCCCCACGCCCGACACCCGGCCCCGCGCAGGCTCCTGGGCTGCTGCACTTACAGACCAGGTGCCCAGCAGGCTGACCAGCAGGTTGCCGCTGAAGCGGGCGGACAGCATCTGGGAGATGACGTACAGGTTGGACACGAGGGCGGACTGCAGGATGATGGGGATGTTGGACGTGTAGAAGAGCTTGATGGGGTAGGTGTTGTACTGGCCCCGGTAACGCGCCGACTTGATGGGCAGGTCGACACGGAAGCCCTGAGGAGCCAAGCAGAGGTGAGCTCTCAACGCGCGCTCGAGCCTCGTGCAGGGCTCAGACCCGGGCCTCCACGGCCCTCCCCGCCCCACACTCAGGAGCAAATGGACAGAAGGGTCCAGAAAAGCTGCTTAAAACGCACCCGCGCACAGCAGTGCTTGTGTCAGAAAACAAAGTCCATCACATTGCAGGTGCACCGACGTGGAGCACACAGGCAGTGCCGTCAGTGGGCGGCCAGCGTCCTCCCCCGCTTCCACGGCAGCCCCGAACGAGCCCCACGCCCACAGGGCCCTTCTCGGGTGCCCTCACTCACTGCAGAGAAGCTAAGCTAAGCTTCTCTACTTCTCTATGAATACAACCTGTCCCTCTGAAACCCTTGGAAAATAAAAAAGGCTTCACGTGTGTGTTTTTTTCCAAAACAATCTCTCAGGGCCTAGAACGGAGTTCAGAATATTTAAAACCTCAATAATCAAACTCCAAGACCCTGAGGAGCTAGCTTGTCATTAACCACATCAACTAACGGAGCAGACGTGCCCAGCCCCTCAGCACCTGTGTGTCGGGACACAGAGCGGCTGGCCGACCGCAGCAGAGCAACAGGCAGCCGAGTCTCCAGTCCAAAAGCCACGCAGACTCGCAGCGCAAGAGTGGACTGCTCTCGCGAGGACGGGAAGCTGCCTCTACAGCCAGCCGCAAACCCGGGCGAGCGGCACAAGGGCCGAGACTGTGACTCCTCTCACTTCCCTTGAATTAAGCTCTGCCTCAGCTTGCTAGTTCAGGCAGGTTCCCGTGAGCCCACGGAGCGCTCCCCGTCAGATGCCAGCTGCTCGTCTCCCTGCTACGCAATGTTTCACGCCACCCCGGGTATGGGCGTGGGAAGTGCAGGCCCTGCTGTCTCCCCAGGGCTGGCTCTGACCCACCTGGAAATAGATGACCACCGCAAAGACGAAGACGGTGGCGATGAGGTTCATGAGGTTGGGGAGGTTCTGGCGGTAGAACGCCTCCCGCAGGGCTCGGACCTTGTCGGTGCGGGTTGCCAGCAGGTGAAACAGCGCGATGATGGCACCCTCAAACTCCATCCCTGTCGCGGGCGAAGGCAGAGGGAGCAGCTCGGGGCGGCCCTGCGCACCCCAGAGGCCAGAACCGAGGACGGGGTTGGCGCCGGGGCGCTGCTCTGGGAGCCACAGTGGGGCCTTTCAGCCTCATTTCTGTTCTGCAGAACCCCCTGCAGAAGGCGGCTAGTCTTCCGTTTGAATTAACTGACCTCACTTCTGTGGCCTGAGAGTCAATGGCCATCAGGCATGTGGCACACCAGGTCTCCCTGGTGGCTCCGCCAGCAAAGAGTCAGCCTGCGAGGTGGGAGACAAGGGTTCCATCCCTGGCTCGAGAAAATGCCATCCAGAAGTGGCAGCCTGCTCCAGGATTCTTGCCTGGCGAATTCCATGGGCAGAGGAGCCTGGTGGGCTACAGTCCATGGGGTTGCAAAGAGGCAGACACGACTGAGTGGCTAACACTTTCAACGTTTGAACGGCTGTGTCTGTGGAGCTCCAGTTTAAGGGGTCCTGCCTGAGGGGCTCAGAGCTGCCTACCCCACGTCCCTGGGGGCTCCCTGGCAGCGCAGCACCCAGCTGTGGCCAAGCTGCCCAGATGAGGCAGGCTCAGGCTCTCTGCTCCTCACTCCAAAGCCAAGCCAGGAGGACGACGCATGTGCCCACTCACGGCTGACTGCTGTTGGCGCTCACGGTCCCCACGAGAGCATCCGCGGGGGCAGGCTAGCAGCAGAGCCAGGAAGAGGGTCAGGGGGCAGAGCACACCCCCCAGCGGCGCCAGGGAAAGAGTGGAGCAGCCTCCGCTGGTGTGGGGACCTGTTCCAGTCTAACAAGACGCCTGTGGATTCCAGAGGCCAGGGGTTGTTTCTGGCACTTACTTGAAAGGAAACAGTCAAATGTGTGCAAACGTTTGCTTCTCCTGAGTGAATAACGCATTTAGTGATGAAAAAAACCTTTCCTAGGAAGTCACACTTCCCTGCACGTTCGGAACTTTTTCCTGAACACACCCTCTGTAACCTTACATCCACTGGGCACCTGCTGCAAGCCTAGGTCCCGTAAGCTCCTGTTGCTCCTGCTGCTGCTGCTAAGCCGCTTTAGTCGTGTCTGACTCTGTGCGACCCCACAGACAGCATTGGGCTCTGCCATCCCTGGGATTCTCCAGGCAAAAAGAACACTGGAGTGGGTTGCCATTTCCTTCTCCAAAGCGTGAAAGTGAAGTCGCTCAGTCGTGTCTGACTCAGCGACCCCACGGACTGCAGCCCACCAGGCTCCTCTGTCCATGGGAGTTTCCAGGCAAGGGTACTGGAGTGGGGTGCCACTGCCTTCTCCAAAGCTCCTGTTTGTCATTTAATCTGGCAGCCAAGGGTGCGGCCAGGATCTGAGCTCAGCTTGTGAGCACCCACATCCCTGCCTCTTTTACAAAGCTGCCCCGGGTAGAGGCTGGAAGCAACTGGGTGTCCACCGGGGGAGCCCTGCTGGGAGAGCTGCCCAGCCCACGCAGTGACGGCCAGGCTGTGCTAAGCCAGGCGGGGCAGGCTGTCCCTGCGGGGCCAGTGTTTGCAACGTGCTCTCCAGGAGAAACATGAACGGACACATCAGTGTCAGTAGAAACCTGTGTTTTCAGAACCTTTACAGGTACACAAACAGAAAAATCAGAAGTGATGCACCTAAAACCGACCTTCTTCCCTGAAATGGGGGCGCGCATGCTGATCACTGAACCCTGTCCGTGGGGCGCCTCTCCCCTGTAACAGGGGCGCGCATGCTGATCACTGAACCCTGTCCGTGGGGCGCCTCTCCCCTGAAACGGGGGCCTGCGTGCTAATCACTGCACCTCACCCGTGGGCACTGGGGCCTCACCTCGGCCGGTGTTGACGGTGGTGGGGCTGAACGCCTTCCAAACGATGGTCTCGCAGATGTTTGTGGCAATGAACAGGGAGATTCCAGAGCCCAAGCCATACCCCTTTTGCAGAAGTTCGTCCAGTAGCAGAACAATCAGGCCAGCCACAAAGAGCTGTGGGTGTTAAGAAATAAAAAGTACAGAAACCTGAAGAGACTGCACGCGTGCTCCCCACAGCATGCTCTGCCCTTCCTCGGGAGCTGGCTTCTCCATGGGAACCCCTGAAGGCAGAGGGCATGCCCGCCACTGGGGGCTCCTCTGTGAACTCAGAAGGGAACACAGGGCCCAGGCCCCTCCTCAGGAAGCGCCCCCAGCCCGCCTCGGCTCTGCTGTCTGGCAGGGGCAGGGAACACAGGGCCCAGGCCTCTCCTCAGGAAGCGTCCCCCAGCCCGCCTTGGCTCTGCTGCCTGGCAGGGGCCGGGTTGAGGGGCCCTGCCGCGGCGCCAGCCCAGCGCTACCTGTATGGTGATGAGCAGGCAGACTCCGGCGCCCATCTCGGACGGGTCCCCGTACATCCCCGTCATCACGTACACGATGGACTGCCCGATGGTGATCGTCATGCCGAACACTGCGGACGAGAGGAGAGCTGCGTGCCGGGGCCAGCACGCAGGCCTGGAGGACACGGCGACCAGACGCCAGCTCCATGCCAGGAGGACAGAGGTGAGGCCCACAAACCCTGCCCCCAGGGAGCTCGGCCACACCGATAAAGCGGCAGCGAGGCTCGGTAACTCAAGCTCGGCGCAGAGCTCGTGGGCACTCTCAGTTCCGCCACCTCCTCAATGCATCTCCTTCAGTGACAGGCGGGGGCAAAGGCCTGAAGCATCACCACCCAGCTTCTTAGGACAGACATGAACACAACTCAGGGACGTCCCCAACCTGCGCGCCACACTGCGCTCATCATCCGAGGCCCAGGTTCCAAGAGCACTTGGCCAGGCCACCCGACAGGCTCGCGCTTCAGGGCACCCAACACAGACTCGGCGCAGGCGAGCCTTCCCAGCTTGTGTTTGATGCATAATTTAAGGAAAAGCCTATCACGCCCCCGCTCCCCCGCCACACAGCTCTCCCGGAGCTCTCCTTTTCACGGACAGCCTCCTACCCTGTATCACTCACTGCATGCCGCCGGGACGCACAACGGAACCCACGCGCTTTTGCTGGGCTCCACGGTGCTGCACGGATCTCACGGTACAAGACTGGGACTCAACGCCAGCCTTTCGGCTTGGCTTGCTGCCCGCGCGGTGCTGCACGCATCTCACAGTACGGGATTGGGACTGGCTTGCTGCCCGCGCCAAAACCTCTATCTTCTACTCCAAAGTGCCCGTCATACACAGTCCCTTCTCGACTTTTTAAAAGGGCTCAATAAGACCACATTCTTAAGGCAGAAAGAAGAGCAGGGAAAAGTGTTTTTGTAAAGCCCAAGACCAGAGAGAAAACAGCTGATCTATAGTTCTGAAAAAGAACACACACATATTCTAAAATCCTGGTTTGTGTCTGAAACTGACAAGCGTCAACTAGATTAACCTTTTGTGCTCAGCTCTTTAACCTGCTAACTTAAGGTCTTAGAACGTGCTGGTGTGGGAGGAAAAACGGCTGCGCAGGAAAAGTGTAATTATCGTTTCCTGATTAATGCCTGTCAATCCACAGTCAGGCTTGGCTTGGTTAATTCCGATGACTGGTCATTGTTACGAGCACCGCTTATGATCTACTGCTGGGAAAATGTCATTCTCCCCCTTTTCACAGGTGAAGAAACTCGGACATGAGCTGCATCCAACTGCCCAGAGTCACACAGCTGGCGCACGGCAGAGCTAAGCCCAGAGGACCGTCACTCCTCTAGAGTGACCCCTCTTAAACCCCCACGAGGAGAAATGCCACCCTGCCAGCTACCACCACTGGCTAGGCACTCACTGGTTTTTTACACACAATATTCAAATGAATGCTTACCACAGCTCTGCTTCTAAGTGGGAAGGACAGGGCGAAGGTGGAGGGCGGGCCCTCCCGCCTCGGGCAGCGATGCCCTTCCTCTGCCTGCTCCAGCCCCTCCCAAGTGCCCTCTTGCTAACACAGGCCACACAGGGCTGGAGGGCCAAGGGGATTACAGCAACGATGCCCCCACTCCTGCCAAAGACAGCCAACCCCGCCCCCCCAAACCCCCAAGCCAATTGTTGATGACCCAAACTTCGTAACACATTCAAATTCCCAGCTACAGACATCTGAACATCATTTACAATCCCACTTACACTTCTGGGCTCCGTTGAAGAGGGCTCGGTCTTTTGGGGTGTCACCAACCTCAATTATCTTGGCGCCAGCCAACAGCTGCATGATGAGGCCGGAGGTGACGATGGGCGAGATGCCCAGCTCCATCAGCGTGCCTTAGGAAGGGGGGCAAAACACAGCTGACGTCAGTGTGGAGAAGCAAGACGCTGGTAAGAAAATGGCCGCACACAGCTGGACTGTGCCCCGGCAGAAGCCCCACGCGCTTCCATCTGCCTCAGCACTCAAGTCAGAGAGCAGCCCCCATCTCAGCAGTGGGAAGGCAAAGTCAGTCCATGCTATTTAGTCTGCCAGGCGACATTCTATTTAGGAAGTCACATGGCACTTAAACGGATCGCTACATTTAAATTCACAAAAGCAGATTCATGCTGGCTGTACAGAGAGAAGACAGGTTTGTCTCTTCATCAGGTAACAAAAAAGGGTGACAGGATAATCTTTCCTTTTCACGGACAGCCTCCTACCCTGTATCACTCACTGCATGCCGCCGGGACGCACAACGGAACCCACGCGCTTTTGCTGGGCTCCACGGTGCTGCACGGATCTCACGGTACAAGACTGGGACTCAACGCCAGCCTTTCGGCTTGGCTTGCTGCCCGCGCGGTGCTGCACGCATCTCACAGTACGGGATTGGGACTGGCTTGCTGCCCGCGCCAAAACCTCTATCTTCTACTCCAAAGTGCCCGTCATACACAGTCCCTTCTCGACTTTTTAAAAGGGCTCAATAAGACCACATTCTTAAGGCAGAAAGAAGAGCAGGGAAAAGTGTTTTTGTAAAGCCCAAGACCAGAGAGAAAACAGCTGATCTATAGTTCTGAAAAAGAACACACACATATTCTAAAATCCTGGTTTGTGTCTGAAACTGACAAGCGTCAACTAGATTAACCTTTTGTGCTCAGCTCTTTAACCTGCTAACTTAAGGTCTTAGAACGTGCTGGTGTGGGAGGAAAAACGGCTGCGCAGGAAAAGTGTAATTATCGTTTCCTGATTAATGCCTGTCAATCCACAGTCAGGCTTGGCTTGGTTAATTCCGATGACTGGTCATTGTTACGAGCACCGCTTATGATCTACTGCTGGGAAAATGTCATTCTCCCCCTTTTCACAGGTGAAGAAACTCGGACATGAGCTGCATCCAACTGCCCAGAGTCACACAGCTGGCGCACGGCAGAGCTAAGCCCAGAGGACCGTCACTCCTCTAGAGTGACCCCTCTTAAACCCCCACGAGGAGAAATGCCACCCTGCCAGCTACCACCACTGGCTAGGCACTCACTGGTTTTTTACACACAATATTCAAATGAATGCTTACCACAGCTCTGCTTCTAAGTGGGAAGGACAGGGCGAAGGTGGAGGGCGGGCCCTCCCGCCTCGGGCAGCGATGCCCTTCCTCTGCCTGCTCCAGCCCCTCCCAAGTGCCCTCTTGCTAACACAGGCCACACAGGGCTGGAGGGCCAAGGGGATTACAGCAACGATGCCCCCACTCCTGCCAAAGACAGCCAACCCCGCCCCCCCAAACCCCCAAGCCAATTGTTGATGACCCAAACTTCGTAACACATTCAAATTCCCAGCTACAGACATCTGAACATCATTTACAATCCCACTTACACTTCTGGGCTCCGTTGAAGAGGGCTCGGTCTTTTGGGGTGTCACCAACCTCAATTATCTTGGCGCCAGCCAACAGCTGCATGATGAGGCCGGAGGTGACGATGGGCGAGATGCCCAGCTCCATCAGCGTGCCTTAGGAAGGGGGGCAAAACACAGCTGACGTCAGTGTGGAGAAGCAAGACGCTGGTAAGAAAATGGCCGCACACAGCTGGACTGTGCCCCGGCAGAAGCCCCACGCGCTTCCATCTGCCTCAGCGCTCAAGTCAGAGAGCAGCCCCCATCTCAGCAGTGGGAAGGCAAAGTCAGTCCATGCTATTTAGTCTGCCAGGCGACATTCTATTTAGGAAGTCACATGGCACTTAAACGGATCGCTACATTTAAATTCACAAAAGCAGATTCATGCTGGCTGTACAGAGAGAAGACAGGTTTGTCTCTTCATCAGGTAACAAAAAAGGGTGACAGGATAATCTCCAGAGTCTGGAGATGAGGGCCATACCGCTGAGTCTAGTTTCGAGTAACCTCTATCTCCGTCACACTAAAACAAGCGACACTTCCAACTGATCTAGAAGTTAGTTTAAACCATATTTTTAAAACGAGTTAAAAGCAACATCACATAAACATTCAAAATCCCCCCTCACCCCAGACAGGTGCTGTTTAGAGTATACAGTACACTGTGCATCTATTTCTTTGGACATGTCCATGTAACGTATAGATACGGGCAAGACACAGCAGAGAAACAAGTCACATATTCTAAAGAATGTTATCAAAGCAGGAGAGAGAGACACATGTCAGCATCTCAGCTGCTTAAAAGACACTCTGCTCTTCCCACGTTTTTAGAAACCCCTACCACGCAGACTTATCTTCTTGTTACAGGTTTTGTGCCGCATACAAAGCAGCTCTGAATAGGGTGACGCGGTCGGTGCCGAACCCAACTCACTAGGGCTGTTTTCCGCACAGCATGCGAACACTCTCTCTAACACTCTGGACTCCATCTAAAGCCAAGCCTGTACTATAGCTGCAGGCGGCCAGTTGAGCCCACGCAGCGTGGGGTGCAGGCGCCGGCCTACCTCTGTTGGAGGCAAGGATCACTCTCATCCAGTAGAAAGGGTCAGCTGAGTCTGAGGACATGATTCCAAACAGGGGGATCTGGAAGCAAGCAGAGAAGAGCCAGGCACATGCTTCTGGACCCCGCGCCCCGCCCGGGCCCCAGTTGGCAGCCCCAGGCCCGGCTTACCTGGCAGCATACCAAGAAGATGAAGAGGGTGATGGCAGTCCAGAGCACCTTCTCCTTGAACTGGATCTGCAGCAGGGCAGAGCGGGCCAGGACGGAGAGTTACCTTCAGAGTGGAGCGAGCCCAGCAGAGGGACAGGGTGGGCTCTGCCCAGGCGCCCTGCTCGGCTCTGCCCAGGTGCCCTGCTTGGCTCACGGGAGCAACTGTGGACACGCCCTGCCACATGCCAAGCGCGAGTGTGTGTGCGTGTGTGCTCAGCCACATCCAGCTCTGTGTGGCCCCATGGACTGTAGCCCGTCGGGCTCCTCTGGCCATGGACTCTCCTAGCCAAGGATACTGGAGCGGGTGGCCATTTCCTCCTCCAGGGGATCTTCCCGACCCAGCGATCGAACCCACGTCTCCTGCATTGCAGGCGGATTCTTTGCCACAGAGGCACCGGGGAAGCCTTTCAATATATAAGGCACAGATGCAAAGACCTGCATATACATCATCTCATTTAATCTTCACACAACGTAATGTTATCCTTGCTTTTACAAGAAAACTGAATCTTAGAAAAATGGACGTGCCTGGTGGCTCAGACGGTAAAGCGTCTGCCTACAATGAGGGAGACCGGGGTTCAGTCCCTGGGTCGAGAAGATCTCCTGGAGAAGGGAATGGCAACCCACTCAAGTGCTCTTGCCTGGAAAATCCCATGGATGGAGGAGCCTGATAGACTACAGTCCACGGGGTCGCAAAGAGTCAGACACGACGGAGCGACTTCACTCACAGATCCCACAGCTGTCATGGACTTGAGAACAAAGCCTGCACTCTTAACCGTCAACATTGAACAGTGTAGGATCTGACCCACAATCAAAGGATGCTGCCACAGAGATTCCTAAACCAGACCCGCCCTCGCAGCACAGGAGCATCACTTCTCACTTGAAAGGGTTTTGTAATGGACAAAATCTTGCTATGCTGAAGTCAAGTAATCTGCAACCCATGTTTCTTTGTGTATTCTCCGTGAATTAAGGGTAAAACGATGTAATATACACTGGAGGAGTACGGAGAACGGCATATTCAACCGACTCACTCACTACTGGGAGCGTCCGTTTCACAAGAGCTTTCGCATCTCCTCAGGTGTGTAAGCAGGACAGGTGACTGAGAGGCACCACTGGGGAAGCTGAGACACCCTGCCCAAGCCCCCTCTGCTCTGAGCCCGAAGTGTCTTCAGAGCACCCGCAGGCGGCACAGCAAGAACGAGCGGCTTTAAAGGCTTAGAAAACACAGGAGCTGCTCTGTGCACTAAGACTCTTAACACGGAAACACCTTGCGAGTGAAGGTAGTTATGTGAACAAAATCATGTTAAGGACACCTTTGAAGCCCTGTTCTAAGTGAGCATGGAGCCGAAGTCACAGCTCTGTGGTCAGCTCAGAGCCACAGCGCCTCTGCGCTGCCCACGGTGGACAAGGCTCAACAGGACAACCGCAGCACGGTGGGCAGATTGGACACTGAGACGCCCCGCATGCAGCTGGGGGGGCGCCCGCAGAACTCTTCCTCTTGAGAATGCTCTCTGCACCCCTTCCCACCAGGAAATCAGGAGGCAGCCAAGGAAAGCAGCACCCTGTCAGGGTGACCGGTCACGTAACAGGCGAGAAGTGATTCTTTATGGGGAGAGACAGTGGACAAGTTTTACAGGACTCCTCATTCCTAAATAACCAAGTCTCCTCCTCTCCTGGAAGTGGCCAAATTCAGCAGCAAAACATCAAAAAACTGTTTATCCCAGTTTTGCCTCCCCTACCTCTGGAGTTCACTCTCTTGGCAGAATCCTCTCAACCTCTACCCTACCTCAAAGCAATTTTCTAATCTGTCTGGCTCCCTGCCCACCCTTTTTGTTCTATCAATACTGAACACCCTCCCACCCACTGGTCTTCTCTGCCTTAGCAGACTCCATACTCCTCATGCCATTAGAATTCCTTTCCTTTCCTTCAAGGACACTTCTGTTCTTCAAGTCTGCCATCAGACACGATGTCTTCCAGAGCTAACCCCTTCTGGAGCCGCTGCCGTACCCTGCACAAATTTCTATGGCTCTCCCACCACACTCAGTCACACAGAAGGCCAAGGTCACACACGGAGAGGCTGTGTGAGGGTGGGTCCCAGGCGAGCCTGCCTCCAGAGCCAGGCCCTTCCTACTGTGCTGGGGACACGCGCGCGCACACACACGCACACACCTTTGCATATCAGCCCCTCAAAGCCAGCACATCCGTGGAGGGGACGCAAAGAACGTGAGGACAGAAGCATGTTCCTACTAATTCTCCGGAAGAACCCGATGAAGCTGTTCGTCCCTGTTAATGGCTTCGCTTACACTGGCAGCTCTCACTGTTCGGGCCTGAAGCTGCGCACGTGCAAAAACTCTTGATAAAGAGCCAGCAGAGCTCCGCATTTCTATCTTCCCATGTTTCAATGAACCTGCTGTAAAGACACGGGTCACAATATGCCCCCCTTCTCAGCTCAGTGAGGGCACACGGAAAAGGGGCAGACTCGGCCACACACAGTGAAATTACTGCTCTCAGCTCCTCGCAGCCGCTGGACAGAAAGCGCATCTGCAGGAAGGAGGACAGCCGGCGACCGGCTCCCTGGAGCGGGCGGAGGGAGAGGCGCTCGAGCCGGAGGCTCAGGCCAGGGTCCGCGTCGGGGCAGCCGCGGACCGCCCGCCGATGCATATACATCATCTCATTTAATCTTCACACAACGTAATGTTATCCTTGCTTTTACAAGAAAACTGAATCTTAGAAAAATGGACGTGCCTGGTGGCTCAGACGGTAAAGCGTCTGCCTACAATGAGGGAGACCGGGGTTCAGTCCCTGGGTCGAGAAGATCTCCTGGAGAAGGGAATGGCAACCCACTCAAGTGCTCTTGCCTGGAAAATCCCATGGATGGAGGAGCCTGATAGACTACAGTCCACGGGGTCGCAAAGAGTCAGACACGACGGAGCGACTTCACTCACAGATCCCACAGCTGTCATGGACTTGAGAACAAAGCCTGCACTCTTAACCGTCAACATTGAACAGTGTAGGATCTGACCCACAATCAAAGGATGCTGCCACAGAGATTCCTAAACCAGACCCGCCCTCGCAGCACAGGAGCATCACTTCTCACTTGAAAGGGTTTTGTAATGGACAAAATCTTGCTATGCTGAAGTCAAGTAATCTGCAACCCATGTTTCTTTGTGTATTCTCCGTGAATTAAGGGTAAAACGATGTAATATACACTGGAGGAGTACGGAGAACGGCATATTCAACCGACTCACTCACTACTGGGAGCGTCCGTTTCACAAGAGCTTTCGCATCTCCTCAGGTGTGTAAGCAGGACAGGTGACTGAGAGGCACCACTGGGGAAGCTGAGACACCCTGCCCAAGCCCCCTCTGCTCTGAGCCCGAAGTGTCTTCAGAGCACCCGCAGGCGGCACAGCAAGAACGAGCGGCTTTAAAGGCTTAGAAAACACAGGAGCTGCTCTGTGCACTAAGACTCTTAACACGGAAACACCTTGCGAGTGAAGGTAGTTATGTGAACAAAATCATGTTAAGGACACCTTTGAAGCCCTGTTCTAAGTGAGCATGGAGCCGAAGTCACAGCTCTGTGGTCAGCTCAGAGCCACAGCGCCTCTGCGCTGCCCACGGTGGACAAGGCTCAACAGGACAACCGCAGCACGGTGGGCAGATTGGACACTGAGACGCCCCGCATGCAGCTGGGGGGGCGCCCGCAGAACTCTTCCTCTTGAGAATGCTCTCTGCACCCCTTCCCACCAGGAAATCAGGAGGCAGCCAAGGAAAGCAGCACCCTGTCAGGGTGACCGGTCACGTAACAGGCGAGAAGTGATTCTTTATGGGGAGAGACAGTGGACAAGTTTTACAGGACTCCTCATTCCTAAATAACCAAGTCTCCTCCTCTCCTGGAAGTGGCCAAATTCAGCAGCAAAACATCAAAAAACTGTTTATCCCAGTTTTGCCTCCCCTACCTCTGGAGTTCACTCTCTTGGCAGAATCCTCTCAACCTCTACCCTACCTCAAAGCAATTTTCTAATCTGTCTGGCTCCCTGCCCACCCTTTTTGTTCTATCAATACTGAACACCCTCCCACCCACTGGTCTTCTCTGCCTTAGCAGACTCCATACTCCTCATGCCATTAGAATTCCTTTCCTTTCCTTCAAGGACACTTCTGTTCTTCAAGTCTGCCATCAGACACGATGTCTTCCAGAGCTAACCCCTTCTGGAGCCGCTGCCGTACCCTGCACAAATTTCTATGGCTCTCCCACCACACTCAGTCACACAGAAGGCCAAGGTCACACACGGAGAGGCTGTGTGAGGGTGGGTCCCAGGCGAGCCTGCCTCCAGAGCCAGGCCCTTCCTACTGTGCTGGGGACACGCGTGCGCACACACACGCACACACCTTTGCATATCAGCCCCTCAAAGCCAGCACATCCGTGGAGGGGACGCAAAGAACGTGAGGACAGAAGCATGTTCCTACTAATTCTCCGGAAGAACCCGATGAAGCTGTTCGTCCCTGTTAATGGCTTCGCTTACACTGGCAGCTCTCACTGTTCGGGCCTGAAGCTGCGCACGTGCAAAAACTCTTGATAAAGAGCCAGCAGAGCTCCGCATTTCTATCTTCCCATGTTTCAATGAACCTGCTGTAAAGACACGGGTCACAATATGCCCCCCTTCTCAGCTCAGTGAGGGCACACGGAAAAGGGGCAGACTCGGCCACACACAGTGAAATTACTGCTCTCAGCTCCTCGCAGCCGCTGGACAGAAAGCGCATCTGCAGGAAGGAGGACAGCCGGCGACCGGCTCCCTGGAGCGGGCGGAGGGAGAGGCGCTCGAGCCGGAGGCTCAGGCCAGGGTCCGCGTCGGGGCAGCCGCGGACCGCCCGCCGAGCAGGCTCCAGCCGCGGCCCGGCGCGGGGCCGCCCGCGCCCGGCCAGACGCGGGGCCGGGGGCGCCCGCTGGGCGCGCGGGGCCGCCGCCCTCCCGGGCCTCGCGCCGGCTCACCTTGCGCTCCGGCTTCTGGATCTCGGGCAGGATGACGCAGAAGGGCTTGATGACTTCCAGGAACTTGACTTTGGGGGGAGAGACGGGGAGGGTCAGGGCTGGGGGCCCGCGCCGCCCGGGGAGCCGGGCCGAGGGGCCGGGGTCCCGCCCGCGCCCGCGCCGCCCCGAGGCACTCACTCCCCATGGCGGCGGCCGCTCGGCTCCGGGTCGCAGTCCGGCCCCGCCGCGCTCCGAGTGCCGCTCCGCTGCCGCCGGGCCTGCTCCGGGCCGCGCTCGCCGAGAGACACGTCAGTGCTGGCGCCCGCGGCCGCCTCCGCTTCCGCTTCCTGCCACGCGCCGCGACCACGACTCCCGGCCTGCAGCGGGGCCGCGCGGCCTGTCGGGAGTGAGGCCGGGGGGCGGGGCGGGGCGCGGGGCCCGCCGGGGCGGGCGCGCGCCTGCGCAGAACCCGCCGTGGGCGCCCGGAAGTCGCTCCGCGCGCCGGCCCCTCGGGGCCGCGGCGGCTGCTTCCGCGAGCTGCTTCGCGCAGGCCTGCGCCGGGGCGCGGCCTTCGGGCGTCCTTCTGCGGGCTCAGCGAGCAAACCCGCGGCCGCCCGGGGCGCGGGCCCTGCCGACTGCGGGGGCGAGGCCGGGGGCGTCCAGGGGCCCCTCGCGGAGGAGGCGCTGCGCCCGCCCGAGGCCCGGGAGAGCAGGCCTGCCTGGCGGAGGGCGGTGGCAGCGGAGCGCTGAGCGCAGGCCTGGCAGCGCGGGCGCCGAGGCTGCGGCGTGTGCCGGCGGCGGTGATCGCCGGCGGCGCGGGCGGCGCTCCCAGGCCGAGGCTGCGTGCGTCGGCGCCGGCAGCGGGCTGGCGATCGCCGCTGCCCGGGGTGAGCTGAGGTTCCCGGGGCGCAGCCTGCAGCCGGGACGGGTGGAGCCGCAGAGGCGGCTGCGCAGGGTGGGGTGGGGTGGCGAGGTGCTCCGCGGTTCCTCCTCTCGTCCTTTCCCTCCTCCCATTTCTAGCGCGTAGCCGGGATTCGTAGATCTTCCCCTCAGGGTTTCCCTAAGACGGGAAGTCCTGTTTCGGAAACCTGACCCGAGGCTGGAGACTGCAGACGCCAGCAGAAGGTGGGCGGGAATTTCAGTGACGTGGCCAGGAGTGGTAGCACTTGCTTTGCGTCCGCCGGAGAAAGCGTCAAGTCCGACCCTCCTCGGGCTGCTGCTCAGAGCAGCCCCGCCTTCCCACGCAGGACCGCTTTGTATAACTGCGGCAGTTTTGTGTCAGCCCCTGGACGCAGTTCAGCAGGTGGCTCAGGGCTGATATTCAGCACATGTGACCCTGCACCGTCCTGGTGGTGAAACTGTTGACCCGCTTTATGGTAAAAATTATCGTAGTGATTGTGCCGTTGCTGTGCAGTGGCTTACTCTGCTTTGTGACCCCGTGGACTGCAGCACACCAGGCTTCCCTGTCCTTCACCATTTCCCAGACTGTGCGCAAACTCCCATCCACTGAGCCGGTGATGCCACCCAGCCACCTCATCCTCTGTCACCCCCTTCTCTTCCTTCAGTATTTCCCAGCACCAGGGCCTTTTCAAATGAGTCGGCTCTTTGCATCAGGTGGCCAAAGTACTGGAGCTTCAGCATCAGTCCTTCCAGTGAACATTTAGGGTTGATTTCCTTTAGGATTGATTGGTTTGATCGCCTTGCTGTCCAAAGGACTCTCAAGAGTCTTCTCCCAACACCATAGCTCAAAACCATGAGTTGTTCGGCGCTCAGCCTTCTTTATGGTCCAGCTCTCACACCCATACATGACGACTGGAAAACCACATCTGTGACTATACGACCTTTGTCAGCAAAGTAATGCCTCTGCTTTTTAATACTTCGTCTAGGTTTGTCATAGCTTTTCTTCCAAGGAGCAAGCGTCTTTTAATTTCACAGCTGCAGTAACTGTCCACAGTGATTTTGGAGCCAAGAAAACAAAAGTCTGTCACGGTTTCCATTGTTTCCCTGTCTATTTGCTGTGAAGTGATGTGACCGGATGCCATGATCTTAGTTTTTTTGAATGTTGAGTTTTAAACCAGCTTCCGGAAAGCGGCGCGTTGGGACTGGTGGACACACACTGGTCACAGCAGCGCAGAGGGTGACGGAGGGCGGCTCAGCCCCTCGGGGCCCTGCTCGGGGAGGGGGGACAGCCACGCGGGGCCCTCTCCCTGCAGCTGCCGCGAGACCCTGGCCACCCTGGGGAGCCACAGCCCCCGCCACAGGGATGAATGCTGATGCTCAGCGCGCAGGCTGGAATGCCCTCCCCTGCACTCGGGAGAGACTCCCGAGAGGACACGCGGCACACTGGCCACTCCTCTGGAGCTGAACACCAGCTAGAAAGTGAGGGCCTCAGAGGAGAAGCGCTCGTGTTACCGAAGAGCTTGGTAGGAATGCAGGTTCCCAGGCCCAAGGTCTGACTGAAAATCAGTGCAGAAGGGGCCGAGGAAGTGGTGTTGCAGCAAGTTCTCAAGGTGATTCTTACACTTTGAGAAGAAATGACCCCAAAGATAGGGCTCAGGTCTGTAGGACGTCCACCCTTCCCACCTCACCCAGCCCTGATTACCTCCCGAAGGCCCTGCCTCCTAAAACTCACATTTGGCAGGGAGGGTTAAGGCTTTAACATGAGTTTTGGAGACACTCTGCGACCCCTGTGGCCTGTAGGCAGCCCTCTCCTCTTGTCCGTGGGATTCCACGCTTAGGCTTAAGTTTGCATAACAAGCAAAGGGAACTTTGAAACGGATGCAGATAGAAAGCAGAGCGAAGTGCCGACTCCAGGAGAAAGCGGGCTGGGCTGTCTGATCAGCGATACGAGAAGGGCTTTGGTGGGAAAATGAGTGATGGCCTTTGCAGCTGAATCTTGAGATTTGGCTAACTGCTTTGTGAAGCTTCGCCGATTGAGGCTGAACACAATAGTAAATTAAGCCTGCTGGTTAAAAGGTACTTCAGAAGTGATACTTGTGACTTAGTTGTAAAAGAGAAAAAAAATAATCGAGTCTCAACTGTTTGAGTTGCCTGGAGTTTCTCTGGAAGACCCTACTTGCAAAGCTATTTTTCTTTGAACTGACTTGGAGCTCAGAGTTCATCCAATGCAAAAAGCCTTTTCCCCAGCGGTGATTTAACATCACAACTGCCCGCCCAAGGGAGTGAATAATGCTTAAGCCAGAAGTTTAAAAGGGAAGGAGGGGATGGGCAACCAGGGTCCTGTGGCCTTTGAGAAGCCCCAAAGCACTGGCTCTTCTGGAAGGCCCTTGCTCGGGGTAGAGCAGGTGCGTGCCCAAGGCTGTAGGGAGACCTGGGAGGCGCGGTGCTGTCTCCTGGAGCTTGAGGCCCCCCAGCAGGCGTGAGGGCTGGCAGACCTACCCAGGGCTGGGCCCTCAGCATACTCTGCGAGCCCTGTCTGATCTTCAGTGCTCACACGTTGCTTTCCAGAGTCAGTTCAAGTAAATCAACAGGCAGCAGCAGAAACTGAAGCCAACCTTGGCGGAGGAGCGAGTCTGACTCCCAGAGTCGCTAGTTTATTTTGCTTAGAATACCCCTCTGTCAACAACATAAAACATGCCAAGAAACAGCAATGGAAAGAAAATTCAGGGTACACACAGGAAACGAGCCGTCCATAGACGCTATCCCTAAGGGCGCCCCGACACGGGAATTACTAGGCCAGGACCAAGCCAGCTGTTTTAGATTTGTGCAGAGTTAAGTCAGGTCTAGAGACTTATTCGCTGGTGGCTCAGTGGTAAAGGATCTGCTCACCCACGCAGGAGACGAGGGTTCGATCCATAGGTTGGGAAGGTTCCCCTTGAGGGAAATGGCAATCCACTCCAGTATTTGTGCCTGGGAAATCCTACGGACAGAGGAGCGTGGCAAGCTACAGTCCAAAGGGTCACAAAGAGCCGAACACTACTGAACGACCAGGCGTGCACGCGAGTGAGAACACCCATAAAAACAGGAATCAAGGCATAAAAGCGAGGTATAACTGAAGGGGGAAAGTCAATTGAGGGGTTAACAGTTCAGTAGGCAGGAGGAAGAATCCAGCCTCGCGGACAGATCAGCTGAGGTGAGCTAGAGGCGGAGAAGAGCAGACAGGCAGTGTCTGGTGGATGCTGGTGCTGACGGCAGCGAGGCCGGGACAGGCTCCGTCCGGTGCCGTGGTCTCCTGAGGACCGTGCGGCAGGCTTACCCACGGTCAGGCTCCTGGCATCCCAGAGCGGGCCGCTGGCCGCGGGGTGAGCCGGCCTCCGCGGCGCTCTGCTAGGATGGCCGTTACAGGCAGGTGGCATATTGCAGACATTCCTGGGCTTGTGCGTAGTTGCCTTCTTGAGCGTCTCTGTGACACCATCCCCTCTCAGAAACCACATTTAAAGTGCAAACAAAGTCAGTCTGATTTACATAGAAGCAAATCACTACTGACAGGTCCCTGGTTACACTGGACTGCAGCCTAGTCACACACCTAAGTTTACGTTCTTAATACCCTAACTCAAATACTGTTGACCTGGAAATCCTCTTCCTGGAAATACGCTTCTGTGCGGGGTGAGTGAAGTGTGAGCGCAGGGACGCCTCCTACTTCCAGACTCTTGAACTATGGGACCAACTGTGTCTGTCTCCTAGGGGTTCAGCTTGGATGGGCAAGAAAGCCAGAGGCTGGACACTGCTGCAGCCTCGCGCTCCGGGAAGCAAACACCCAGAAGGACCATGCAGAGTGGAGGGCGGCTTATTACCCTGGCGGCCCAAGGCAGTCTCCTCTTAGCCACGGACCCCGACCAGTTTTTGTGAAAACCTTATATGCCCTGAGTGTACATGCTCAAACCCACGTCCCCCAGTTCCCTGAAACTAGTCTGAACAAAGGAAAAGAAGCAATTAAAGTTACCCATGACTCATAAGTCTCAAGCCTAGGTGGCTAACGGTGGACAGTATCAACAGGCCCGTGGCCACAGCCCGGTACGCGAGCTAGAACGCAGGGTGCTATCAGTCACACAGATGATCAGGGTATTTCAGGGGGAGAGTCTAGGGACGAGCCCTGGGGCTCTTCCTTCCGGGGGGCCTGGTTTTCTGGGTGGTATGTCTTTTCCGTAGATACTGGGCATATAGCTCAGAGTCCACAGTCCAGCCCAAGACGGAGTCCTGCTTTCAAAACAGAGCCCGTTCTGTTTCCTCCTCCAGCATGAACAGGACAATCAACGAACGTCGAGTAAGGCAGCAGTTAACATCACTGGGAGGGTTTGAGGGTAGCAGGTTAAGTGGCAAATTCAGGGCCAGTACAAGAGACAAAACTGCCTATAAGCTCATGAAATCCAAGATTTGGGTGAGCAGCTGGCCTGCAGGGCGGGTGTTGCCATTGCTGCAGCTGGGCCTAAAGCCGGATGCCTAGAGCGGCCGTTCTCACTGATGCGTGTTTCAGCTAAACCTCTTTCTTCCCTATTGCACTGTCTTCCTTCATAAAGCAGGAAGAGTAAGCGTAACGTATGCATGTCAAGTCTCACTTGGGCCCACAAGTGCAAGTGAATCCTGGGGCCTTGTAAACGAGGGAAGCGAGCTTGGGTGTGCACTGGGGGTGGTGGGAACTGGGGAAGAGTTAATCAGGATTCAGCCTGACTCACCCCAGCCTGGTGCCAGGGAAGAATGTAAGACCAGGCTTTCCAGTTTTTCCGAGAGGCCCGGCGTCTTGGGCTGGCCCCACCCAGGAGGGCAGCAGGGGCCCCAAAAGCCTGCCCGGGCTTGTGGTCCTGAGGCGCCTTCTCCCTGACAGCAGTCACTGGGCGCAGGGCGCGGGGGTCTAGCCAGGCTCTGAGTCTCACCGGGGAGGAGGGAGGAGATGGTGTTGGGGTGGAGGTGAGCAGAGCAGTGTCTTCGCACCGGAAGGAAGACAGGTTCTCAGCAAACACGACGCCCCTGTTCTGATTATGGAGTAACTCAGGGCGTTAAAGGTGTTAGAAGACGCGTAAATGCACAGACAGTGACAGGAGGCCTCCCACCACCTGCCCGTCTGGAAAGAAGGTCGGTCTCTTGTCTCTGCTCCGCAGCCATTTGCAATGTAATCGCGACCACATGTCTTTCTGTTTTGCTTTTATATCTTAAATCATTTTTGATTTTCAAAGGTTTTAATATTTAGCTAAGTATTCTCAGTGTTACTGTGTACTATTTTCCTCATGTCACTTCCATTTTTTTTCCCATAAACTACACTGGAATATTCTATGCATGGGAGGCGCCTCCAGGGATATATAGTGGCGGCGGCGGTGGACACACGGTGCTTCATATATTCATATAGCGCTCTCCCTGAAGTTAGGGGTTTAGAGTCTTCACTGTTGTTCTTTTCTTATTACAAACCACACTGGCATGAATCTCTGCATGGCCAAACTGTTGCCTCCACACCCCTTATTTTGGGAGCTCCTGGGCGGTCAGCAGCCACACTGTTTCAAGCCCCGGGCGTGTGTTGCCGAGTTTCGTGAAGTTGAGCTGCACCTAGTTTGACTCTGAAGCAGGTGATAATAATTTTAAGCACGAAAGGCCCGTGTTTTCAGCAATGGAAGAGGGCTGTGTGCGGGCCTCTTGGGATGCAGGCTGACCAGGCCTGCAGGACCAGCCATACCTTCCAGAATATTCCCACTGTCTCCACGGCCTTCCCTCTGTGCTGGTGCCTGTGGATTTTTGCAGGTGGGTGTCCTTAACCTGGACGATGTTGCTCCCAACAGGTTCCAGCCCACCGAAGCCCCATCCGTGTTCCCGACCCTTTCGCACTGGCCCCAGGCCAGGGTCCTCCTGCCCGGGGTGGTTGGAGCCCATGGAGCACGTGTGAGTTAGTTCAGAAGCAGAGGAAGCCTCTGCCTTGAGAAGGGAGAGGCGTGGGCTCGCGCCCCCCGGAGCCTGCGCTCCCTGGCCACCGTTCTAGCGAGAGGGGGTCCGCGCCCCGCAGCCCGAGGTGGCCTGGGGTCCTTACACCAGGACCGCTGAGGTGACGGGCGCGAGGGCCCTGTGTGCGGCTTCCTGCAGGCAGGTGGAACCGGGCTGAGCACAAAGGAGAAAAAAAGTTGGGGCTTTTTAATTACCAGATCCTGCTGGTATTTGCTGGGAGCTGGGTGGCAGCAGCGGGCTGCGGCTCAGGGAGTCCCTCTGCTGACCCCCGAGTGCAGGGGCTGCTCCAGCACCTTCAGTGGGAACACTGGCCCGGCGTCTGGGGGCAGGGAGGGCGTCGGGACTCCGCCGGCTGGCCTCCCGAGGGGAGAGGCGCCCCGGGGTGCAGGCCAGCTGAGCCTCCCGTCTGGGTGCTGCCCTGCCCCCCGGCTCCTTCTGCGCTGGCTTCAAGCAAAAGGCACTGGGGGCTTCTGGGCGTGTCTGCCGAGGAAGTTGGGCTCCTGGGAGCTGGAGGGCTGGGGCAGTCCAGCGTCCCGCGTGACGGGGCTCCGGGGGTCGGGTCGGAGCCGTGGCAGCTGCTCTGCCTTGCCCGTCTCTTCCCCAGCCCAGTTTCCTCCCGGGAGGAGGTGGGGCCACTGAGGGAAGTGGCTGAAGACCAGAGGGGGCGCATCTGTTCTCGGGTGCAGGAGGGACTTGGACAGAAGGGGGCCTGACGCCAGGCGCCCTGCGGCGAGAAAGGCTCGCCAAGTGCCAGTGGCTCCCAGTGGGCAGATCCAGGCGCGTGGGGCAAGGGGTCACCTTCCATCTTCGAGACCCACCGGGGTCTTGGTGCTCAACTCAGGGTGTTGGAAGAGCACCGTCGTCGGGATTCGAGCTCAGACTTTGGAGTCAGAAGGTGTGGCCTCGAGCCCAGGTCTCTAACGGGCCCTGGAACCAAGGGCGGTAGCCTAGCCCGAGCCGAGCTTGCTTGAGCTGTGTCTGGCGCTGAGCACTCAGGGAGGGGAGGCGTGCGGCGCTCGGCGCACGGGATGCTTCCTCGGGTGCCCATCGGTCAGTCACTGCTGGCTCAGGAGTTGATCAAGGGGNACCAAGGGCGGTAGCCTAGCCCGAGCCGAGCTTGCTTGAGCTGTGTCTGGCGCTGAGCACTCAGGGAGGGGAGGCGTGCGGCGCTCGGCGCACGGGATGCTTCCTCGGGTGCCCATCGGTCAGTCACTGCTGGCTCAGGAGTTGATCAGGGGGATCAAGGTCACCCTCTTGCTTCACAAGCCTCCTCCGCGTCTTGCTTCCCGCCGTGTTTGTACAGAGCCCTCACTTTCCTAATCCCTGGAAATCTGAGCCCACCTCACTGCCCTGTTGTGGTTGTCCTGTTCGCATCCACCGCAGTGCCTTCTGGCCCAGCATCCCCTGCCAGGACGCATCGCCCGGTAACTGCCCTGCTGCACTCCCAGGTGGCCCCGTCCAGCTCACCCACCACAGGCTTCTAGAGCTCACGTGTCCCTTCCGGTGTCTGTATCACTCAGGAGTAGGTCTGGCTGCTTGTTACAGAAAACCCCGAATAGCAGCAGCTCGGACACTCGGTTTCTCTTGTCAGTTTCCAGGAGCCTGGAGGTAGCTGCCTTAGCACGGCCGCCAGGCTCCATGGTCTGAGAGGCCCAGGCCCTTCTGTTACTGCCCCGGTGCCTGCAACACCTCATTGCCCAGCATGGCTGCTCAAACGCCGGTCTTGCATCTACATTCCAGCCAGCCAGCAGGACGGAGGAAGGGAGAGTTGCATTCCTCCTTTTAAAGGCCCTCTCCAGAAACTGCACACACAAAACTTCCAGGTAGCTCTCGCAGGCCGGACTCCAGCCCCCCACCACCCGAGCCTAAGATGCGCGGCAGGAAAAGCATTCACGCATCGATACTCGGGTCAGCACGTCCAGGACCGAGGCGGGGACCTCGCTGCCTCCACAGGCTCCTCGTGTGGTCCCAGCTTCGAGACCTCCTGCAGGGACGTGCTGTTCCGGCCTCTGCTGCCGTCGCTGACTGCGGCACATTCTGGGGCTCTGTGTGCGCGGACGCACTCGGCGTGGCCCCTCGTGTGTCTGGCTCGTTTCACTCGAGCACGTCTGTGAGAGTCCGCGCTGCTGTGCGTGCAGCGATTTGCTCTTTTTAAAAGTGATTTATTTTTGGCTGTGCCTGGTCTCCCGTTGCTGCGCACGCCTCCTCTCGCTGCGGCAGGCGGGGGTGAGTGTGGTCACCCCAGGGGCCTCTCATTGCGGTGGCTGCGCTTGTCTCGGGCCTGGGCCCTGGGGCGCAGGCTCAGCAGTCGTGGCCCACGGGCTCAGCTACCCCGCCGCTGGTGGGATCGGCCCAGACCGAGGCTTGAACTCGTGCCCGCTGCACTGGCAGGTGGGTTCTTTTACCGCTGAGCCGCCAGGGGAGCCCCCAAAGTTCACCTTTCTTCCTGGACGGCTGTGCAACGTGTGACGGAAGCACGCAGTCCCTCAGCCACCACTGTGCTCAAGACACAGAAGAGTTGGGTCCACGGTGCCTCTGTGGTCTGCGCCCCCCACCCCCAGTCTCAGCTCCTGCCGACCATGGACAGGTTTTCTGTCCCCACAGTTTCACCTTCATGCCTCCACGTGAACACAGCTGTGCAGTGTGTCGGCTCTGCGGCTGGGTCCTCCGGCTCGGCTGACACCCGGCTCGCCCGGTTGCTGGAGCCCATCTGCAGAGCTTGCCTCTCCACAGCTCTGCAGGCCCGCCAGCCGCGTCGGAGGATTCCAGCTGCCCTGCCGTCTCACCAGCAGCTGCTCGAGTCAGGCTGCTAATAAGCTGTCAGTCTGTCTGTGCGGCGTCTTCCTGTGTGTGCTACACAGGGCATATCACTGCACGGTGCCATGCTAGCTTCTGCTTAGGACAACGGGCATCGGCTGTACGTATCCACAGGCCCCTGCCTCGTGGGCCTCCCTGCCCGCCCCGCCCGGGTCACTGCAGCACCGAGGTGTGCGCCCTGCGCTGCCCGGAGGCCTCCCACCGGCTGTCTGCCCCGCGCACGGCAGCGTGCACGCACCGCTGCTCCTCGCAGTTCGCCCCGCTCCCTGCCTGTGTCCGCAGGTCCACTCTCCACGTCTGTGTGTCTGTCCCTGCCTTGCAGATGGCGCGTCGGTGCCATTTGTCCAGATCCCACGTAGCTGTGTTACTATGCGGTACTCGCTTTTCTCTCCCTGATGCTCTTCACTCTGTGTGTATGTGTTAGGTGCCCAGTAGTGTCCGACGCCATATGACCCCGTGGACTGCAGCCCACCAAGCTCCTCCGACTCCTTATGGCCCCGTGGACTGCAGCCCGCCAGGCTCCTCTGCCCACAGGATTCTCCAGGCAAGAGTAGTGGAGTGGGTTGCCAGTTGCTTCTCCAGGGGATCTTTCCGACCCAGGGATCAAACCCGGGTCTTGCACGTTGCAGGCAGACTCTACTCTCTGAGCCACCAGGGAGGCCCCTCACTGTGTGTGACAGGCTCCGAGCTCTTACTGTGGCTCTAAATTGTGTTCTCCTGCTGACTCATTCTGTTGACCCTCTCTTCATGTGCATATTTGCCATCTGTAGGTCTTTTTTGGGGGGAGGGGTCAACATCTTTTCTTTCTGGAATACACATGCCGTTTGCACTGCTGTGGGAAGTTTGATTTTCAAGTTGACTCTTGCCACAACTCCGCAGAGAAGGCAATGGCACCCCACTCCAGTACTCTTGCCTGGAAAATCCCATGGACAGAGGAGCCTGGTGGGCTGCAGTCCATGGGGTCGCAAAGAGTTGGACACGACTGAGCGACTTCACTTTCACTTTTCACTTTCATGCATTGGAGAAGGAAATGGCAACCCACTCCAGCGTTCTTGCCTGGAGAATCCCAGGGACAGCAGAGCCTGGTGGGCTGCTGTCTGTGGGGTCACACAGAGTCTGACACAACTGAAGCGACTTAGCAGCAGCATCTTTTCAGGCATTTTGCCAGTTAACTTTATTGACTATGCCAAAGCCTTTGACTGTGTGGATCACAACAAACTAGAAAATTCTTCAAGAGATGGGAATACTGGAGCACCTGACCTGTCTCCTGAAAAATCTGTTTGCAGGTCAGGAAGCAACAGTTAGAACTGGACATGGAACTACAGACTGGTTCCAAATAGGAAAAGGAGTATGTCAAGGCTGTGTATTGTCACCCTGCTTATTTAACTTACATGCAGAGTGCATCATGAGAAATGCTGGACTGGAAGAAGCACAAGCTGAAATCAAGATTGCTGGGGGAAATATCAATAACCTCAGATATGCAGATGACACCACCCTTATGGCAGAAAGTGAAGAAGAACTAAAGAGCCTCTTGATGAAAGTGAAAGAGGAGAGTGAAAAAGTTGCTCTAAAACAACATTCAGAAAACTAAAATCATGGCATCTGGGCCCATCACTTCATGGCAAATAGATGAGGAAACAATGGAAACAGTGGCAGATTATTTTGGGGGCTCCAAAGTCACTGCAGATAGTGATGGCAGCCATGAAATTAAACGACGCTTGCTCCTTGGAAGGAGGGCTGTGACCAGCCTACCCAGTGCCCTGTCCAGGCCTCCTGGTCGTTTCCCCAGATGTAGGGCTGCTTACAGGCACACTCCTGGTTGACATTTAAGGCGCTGTCAACACTTTGGAAAACACGTCTGGCTGTTCCTCAGTGACGAGATGACTAACAATTAAATGTCAGAATTAAAGGAATGGTTTATGGCTTATGTCTTACCTGTTAAAGGTTCATGTGAGTTGTCTTGCATGCTTAATCACTCAGTCAAGTCCGACTCTCTGCGACCCCATGGACTGTGTCCCGCCAGGTTCCTTTGACCATGGGATTCTCCAGACAGGAATACTGGAGTGGGTTGCCATGCCCTCCTCCAGGGGAATCTTCCTGACCCAGGGATTGAGCCCGCATCTCCTGTGTCTTCTGCATTGCAGGCACATTCTTTATCCGCTGACCCAGGAATTCCATGCTTAAATATAAGCCCCCCAAAATTAAAAACAGATGTTCAAACAAAAACTTGCACAGGAGTGTTCATAGCAGCATTATTCACAATAGTTGAAAAGTGGCGGCAACCCAGCAAGTGAGGAGGAGATAAATAAAAACAGGCAAATAGGGAGCTCCCTGGTGGTCCAGTGGCCCAGGTTCTGGGCTTCCACTCCAGAGGGCTCAGGTTTGATCCCTGTGCAGGGAACTTCCACATGCGCCGGTGTGACTGAAAAACGAAGATAAAAGGTGGTCCGTTCTTTTGGCTGTAGCAGAAAGAAGTGAAGTGCTGACTCTTCCTCGGCCTGGCTGAGCCCTGGACGCATGGTGCTCGGTGAAAGGAGTCAGTCCCTGGGGCCACGCGTGTCCAGAACAGGCGGCCCGTAGAGGCAGAGGTCAGGTCAGTGTTTGCCAGGGGCGGAGTGGGGATAGAGGAAGTGAAGGGGTGCCTGGAAAGTATGGGGGGGTCTCTTTTTTCTAACGAGCCCGAGTAGGCTGGTTTCAGCTGCTGTGTCAGAGCGCACAGGTGGAGCTGAGAGCTGTGGTCGGCAGTGAGGTCTGTCCACCCCAGCGTCACAGTCCCAAGTGTCTTCTCCCTGTTATGTCCTTCTGTCCTTGGGATTTTGTTTCAGGGTGATAAAAAAAAATGTCCTACGCTTGGTTGTTGTGATGGTTGCACAGCTCTGAACACTCAATCACTGTGCATGGTCAGTGGGTGAGCGTTGGAATGTGTGAATTTCATCTCAATAAAACTGCTCAGAGCTGCGCTGGTCTGTTTCTCTCTTCTGCCGATGATCGCTCGACTCCTTAGCAGAGGCTCATTTTTTTTTCTTTGCTGGAAATTCCTCCTTTATGCCCACCGGCCTAGGCTCAGAGGAAGGAGTTTCTGGAAGCTGGGCATACAGTTTTTGGGCTGCCGCAGCCTAGCCATGTCTCCATCTCTGGACCCTGAGCTCCTCCGACTACTCCATCCCGCCCCTGCTCAGCTGTGCGCCCTGCTGGCCGTCCCGGGAGCCGATTGCGTGTCCCTGCGGCCTCCCTCCCCAAGCTGAGCGCTGATGGAAAGACACTGAGCAGACTGATGGGGGACTTGGCCCTCTGCTTGCTTGGCTGAGATGTAGGAACGAAATAAAACCTGCAGCATGAGGGTGGAAGGAGGAAAGGGAACCGCAGGCGGGTGGGGAGAGCCGAGCGGGAGGCTAGCTGCCTGTCTTGGGCAGGGCTGGGCTTTGTCCAGCAGAGCCACGGCCACACATCCCGTCCCGCTGCCGGCTGTGGGCCAGGCCGGCCAGCCCGGGGGGCAGGGACCAGGTCTGCAGGGGACTCCAGGCCTGTATCCGGGTGGCTCGGGCCTGGTGGGCCTTCCTGGGGTCCTAGGGGATGGATGGGAGGGGCCAGAGGGACCCCCTCTCCCCCAGGAGGGTCTGGGTAGGGGTGGGGTGAGCTGGAGGGCAGGGGCTGGGGTAGAGGCAGGCAGCTGCCCTGGAAAACACGGTCTCAGGCCTTCTCCCAGACTTCCCGACACAGCACCTGGGCTGGGGCTTAGGTCCTTAGGGTGCACACCCCAAGTGATCTCTGTAACATTACAGGCCTCGGTGCAAGAACTGCACTTTTAACGGATGTGGAAAGCTCCTCCCCCCCAACAGAAACCAGCAAAGACTGTACTCAGACCATCTAGCCATTCAGCTCTTGACACAGAAAGTTTGTTTATTGCTGCTGTAAACCCTGAAGTGTGGGGACCACCCCGCCCACAGAGTGTTTCCTTAGGTTCCAGCCTCTTCTGCCCGATTGTCTGAGAAGGCTGGTCTTCCAGGTGTAAAGGGAGGTGAGCTCAGGTTGGAGAAAAGGAAAGACGCGTGTGCCCCGTGGGGACCCGTCCTGGACATAGTCAGGAGGTTGTAAGGTTGCTGAAAAGGAGCCTCTGTGGGGCGCACCTGTTGTTGCTGGCTGTCCTGGGAGGGGGCCCACGTGGCGGGGGCATGGGTCAGCTGCCCCACTCGCCCCCCTGCCCCCAGCCTCTACGCCTCTGTGTCCACTTTGCCCCTGCCTGGCTCATGGCAGGCCCTGGACGACTCCCTGGAGGACTGACTCCCTCACTTCTCTCGACAGGGTCGGTTGGAGTGTCTCCCCGACACCAGCATGAACAAGCCCAGCAAGCTGAGTGACCAAGGCCACACGCTGACCAGTGGGCACCAGGCCAACTTAGTCCAGGGGCTCTCCCTGTGCGGGTCTCACTCCAAACAAGGTTGGAGAAATGCGGTAACCAAATGATTACAGAATGTATCGTAAAAGTAAAAGAAAGTATAGACAACAGGGTAAGCGACGCCATGGAGCCGCTGACGCCGGGAAGGACTGAAGGTGGAGGAGAAGGGACGACCGACGGTGAGATGGTGGATGGCACCACCGACTCCACGGAAAGGAGTTTGGGTAAACTCCAGGAGTTGGTGATGGACAGGGAGGCCTGGCGTGCTGCAGTCCATGAGGTCTCAAAGAGTCAGACACGACTGAGCGACTGAGCTGAACTGAAACACCCAGGACAGACAGACACTACCCCGAGTCGTGCCTGGCGTGGATCAGAGCCGCTGAGGCCCGGGAACGGTCAGAGCCGCCCGGGGTCCTGTACCCCTTCCTCCAGGCCGCCAGCCAGAGTCCCCCCGCCCCCCCACCCCGACTGTTGTTACTCTTCGGCTCCCGCGCCTGTCTGGGTCTCGCAGGGCGCTCCTGCGTGTTTCCAGCCGGGCCACGTGGCGCTGCGCGGTTTCCTGCTCGCTGCATCAGCCTCGCGCTGCAGTTCCGAGGTTCCCCCGCACCCGCCGCAGACGCGTGCCTGCTCTGATCTGCTTCGCTTCTGTGGGTTTGCAAGCAGGACTGTGCCTGGGCGCTCCTGCGTTCTCCTGTCCTGCGCGCTGGGTCGCTTCCTGACCCCACATCGCAGAAACCCTGCTGTCAGCGTGAGCTCAGGCCACGGGGGCTGCCGGCCGCCTGCACGTCCGCCACGAGGGGCCAGCCCGGCGCCCCGGCGGCTGCCCCGCTCGCCGCGCGGGCGTGAAGCGGCCCCTGCCCCGGGTGGGCTTGCTGCTCCCCGACTCCGAGCGGATGAGCTCCTTTTCCCCTCCAGGCTCCCTTCCTGTGAAGCCTGCTCATCCCGTCCCTGTTCCCCTGGGTTTTTCTTTCTTGCTCATCCCCGG
>SJYG01000305.1:912870-932559 GCA_006410535.1 Litocranius walleri | reverse complement strand
GCTGCGGGGACGCTGCCCGGTGCCGCCGCCAGGGGGAGCAGCTGCCCCACTCGCCGCGCGTCCTCGCCGCGCGGGGCTGCAGGGCCCGGCCGCCCGGCCCGGCCAGGGTGGCCCCGGCCCTCACCCTGCCGCCACGTCTTCCCTGAGCGGGGCCTGGGCACAGGCTGCCCCTTCTGTCCACCTGCCCATGGGAGGAGCCCCTCAGGACCCCCTACCCTGGGCTGCGCACCCCACTCCCCCCCAGTTAGGGTCACTTTGCTCCAGGAAGCGAGTCACTCACGACGGCTCGGGGGTAGTGCCAACCTCCTTCTTTGAGTCCCGGGGCCCTTGTTAGAGCCAACTGGAGGTCGCCCTGCAGGCGAGGGGGCCTGTCCCTCACTGTCCCCGCGACCTCATCCCCAGACTCCGAGGGTCCAGGCTGCGCCCCCGTGCCCCCTCTGGGGACAGGCCGCAGCAGCCACTCATCTCAGGGACGCCCGTCTCTGCGGCTCCTGTCTCGCCCTCTGCTCCTTGGGCATCTTCTGTGATTGGTTCCATCTCCTCCAGGACTTCGGCGGCCCTGGGGACGGGACCACATCGTGTCCTTGGCCACCCACCCATGTCCTGGCCTCTGGGCCTGTCTCCTGATGTCCCTGAAGACGGTCCTCCCTGACTCTGATTCCCGCCCAGCGAGTGCTGAGCACTCCCTCCTCAAATGAAAGCTACCCTAAATTGCAGTGAGGTGAGGTGAAGTCGCTCAGTCGTGTCCGACTCTCTGTGACCCTGTGGACTGTAACCTACTAGGCTTCTCTGTCCATGGGATTCTCCAGGCAAGGATACTAGAGTGGATTGCCATTTCCTTCTCCAGGGGATCAAACCCGGGTCTCCCGAATTGGAGGCAGACGCTTTAACCTCTGAGCCACCAGGGAATCACAGCAGGAGAAAGAAAATGAGTGCAGTGTTCTATCGGTGAGATTTTATTTATTGATCCACTTCACAGCGTTTGCTCACTATAAAGTCAGTCCGTGAGAACGGTGATGCTTCAGCGCCCGGGTCACTACCCCCAGCCCCACCCTGTGCCCCCTGCTCAGCCCCAAACCATCCTGTCTCACACGGAAGAGAACCAGCAACGATCCCGGTTTTATGATTCCCCCACCCGCAACACGCACTGGGACAGCCCTCAACTCGGGCGAGAACGGGGCGGACAGGGAAGGACTTGAGGCTGGGTTGCTAACTCTATCAGCAAGAGGAGGGTGTCACTGCTGTTCAGCCTCTAAGTCGGGTCCCACTCTCTGCAACCCCAGGCACTGCAGCGCACCAGGCTCCTCCATCCTCCACTGTCTCCCAGAGTTCAAAGTCACGTCTAGATGCCACCAGTCCATCCTAAAGGAAATCAACCATGAGTATTCACTGGAAGGACTGATGCTGAAGCTGAAGCTCCAATCCTTTGGCCACCTGATGCGAAGATCCGACTCCTTGGAAAAGACCCTGGTGCTGGGAAAGATTGAAGGCGGGAGAAGGAGACGAGAGGATACGATAGTTGGAGGGCATCACTGACTCCATGGACATAAGCCTGAGCAAACCTGGGAGTTGGTGATGGACAGGGAGGCCTGGTGTGCTGCAGGCCACGGGCTTGCAAAGAGTCAGACGCGACTGAGCGAGTGAACACCAGCAACACAGTCCCACGGCCCTGCTCCAAAGCTGCCTCTGTCTACGCTGGTCTCCCCTGGGGAAGTCAGAGGGGACCCACTGACTGTCCTGTTAAGTAAGAGTCTTGTGCATGTGGAACCCTTGGGAAATTGGTGAAGGACAGGGGCCAGAACGCTCTCTTTGCATGCAGCGGGCTTCCAGAAGCAGAGATGGCGAGTGAAATAGATGGGTGTCCAAGGGCTGTTCAAACCACATTCCTAAATTATATTTTGAGAGAAGGCTGTTTCCCGATACTGCTCAACTGTGACTGAAGCGGGCAGCTCCGTCCTCACCCTCCGACTGTGGGGAAGACATTGCAAAGGCTGGGTCCCCTCTGTCTGCATAACCCACATCCCCTGCTGCGCCCAGCACGCGCTGCTCTGCTTAGGGGCCACTACTGATGCAAATGCACAGGTCCCGGGTGACGGATGTACGTGGACCCCCCACGCCCAGGGCCTCCTCTGCAGACACCACGGGAAGCCCCCGGGCGACGCCGACCTCAGCGCCCCCCGCCCTCCTCCACCAGATCCGATGGCGGGGGGATGAGGTCGCGGGGGTTCATCCTGGCCACCAGGCAGACATCGTAGCTGTCGTGCATGAGGACGTCGACGGCCACGACGTTCCACTGGTTCTCCCAGGGGTCCAGCTCCAGGATCTCCTTGCAGATAACCTCGTGGCGATCTGAAAAGCAATAGAGAAGGGCGGCACTGAAGCCAGAGGCCGTCGTCGCCGGTGCACAGCTTCCGCTAGAAGGCGCCTCGCTCCAGAAGTCAGCTAACAGCATGAACATCGCACCACGGCAGACACGGGCTCCTGACATTTCAGGAGCGGAGAAAGGCCGCCGGGGGACCTCACACCCAGGCGTTACTCAGGCAGGCGACGACTGAGTCATGCCCGCGCTTTTGAATGGTCCGCACAGCCGAGCTTTTCACACGCCCCTCACCCCACACGGTCCCTCTGTGTGTTGAGAACACTTAGCAAGTCTCAGGCACACGATGCAGCATTGCTTTCTGTTTGTTTGTTTGCCAAACGGCTTCTAGGATCTTAGTTCCCTGACCAGAGATTGAACCCTGGCCGCGGCTGGGATGGCCCAAGTCCTGACCACAGGACGGCCAGGGGCTCCCAGTACCGTCAGCTGCAGTCCCCAGCCAGGCCTTAGATCCCGGAACGCCCTCAGCTTGGAGCTGGAGGTCTGGACCTTCCGACCAGCATCTCCCCATCTGCCCTGCCCCATCCCAAGTCCCCGGCATTCCCGTCTCCACTGTCTGCTGCTGTGAGTTTCGTTATTCGAGTCCGAGTCTCCCTGAGACCACACGGGGATGGCTTTTCAGTCTGGACTGTCCCGCTTAGCCCCATGTCCCCCAGGTTCACCCTTGTGTGGAGTAGTGACCGGCTCTTTATGACCCAGCGACTGTAGCCGCCAGGCTGCTCTGCCCACGGGATTCTCCAGGCAAGAGTACTGGCTGCTGTTCCCTCCTCCGGGGATCGTCCCGAGCCCCTGAACTCGTTCCTCCTCCGGGGATCATCCCCGAGCCCCTGAACTCATTCCTCCTCCGGGGATCGTCCTGAGCCCCTGAACTCTTTCCTCCTCCGGGAATCATCCCTGAGCCCCTGAACTCATTCCTCCTCCGGGGATTGTCCTCGAGCCCCTGAACTGATATTTCTGCTCTGCTCTGCCTCCCCTCCTTATCTTTGGGTTATTTGAATTTCTCTCTCTCTTCGCTTCCCTGGTCTCTCCTGCAGTGCGCGGGCTTGCCTCTTTTGGAGCACAGACACAGCAGCGGGCTCAGCTGCTCTGAGGCGGCGTATGGGATCTCAGTTCCCCGAGCAGGGATCAGACCCGTGTCCCCTGCACTGGAAGGCAGGTCCTGGATTGCTCGAATATTTTAAATATCCTGTTTTAATTTATCTTGAGATTTTAAGCTTCCTTTTTTTTCTTTGTTTAAATTTTTTTTTTATTAAGCATGTTCTTTCCACAGCTGTTTTTCAGTAGTTGTTCTAAGGCTTACCTTTGAACAGACTGCATTTATACCTCAGCATGTAAGTGGAGGCGGCAGTTCCCCTCCCGCGTCTAGGCTCTCAGCCTCTCCACCCCTTTCCTCTTAATTGTCACCACAGGGAGACGGCCCTCTCTGCATAACAGCAACCACACTGAGAACAGACAGTCTAATTTTCCCCCGTCAGCTGCCATTCTCCAGCGCAAGGACTGACGGGGAGGACGCGCCGCCCCCCGCGTTTAGCCGGCTCCACCGGGCTCCTCTGCGCCTCTCTCTCCTCCAGGACGTCTTCTCAGCCATCCCATTGACTTGTTCAGAGGGTTCTCCTTCTCTCTCTCTCTTTTTAAAGCAGGCTTGTTGGCAATGCATTCTCTCTTCGCTTTCCTCCCCCTGAGACAGTTTGTCATTTTGCCCTCAATTCTCGAGGATGTTTGTGTTGGATTTGTAATTCCAGAGAGCTGGCAGTGTGTGTGTGTGTGTGTGTGTGTGTGTGTGTGTGTGTGTATGTGTGAGTGCGTGTGTGTGTTTGAGTGTGTGTGTGTGAGAGTGTGTGTGTGTGTTTTCTGTGCTTAGATTCTGCTCCACTGGCTTCTGGTCTCTGGTTGGAGACACCTACAGTCATTCTAATAATTTTTCCTTATATGTTTTCTTATTTTTTTCTGGCTCTTAAACATTCAGTTCAGTTCAGTCACTCAGTCGTGTCTGACTCCCTATGATCCCATGGACCGCAGCACTCCAGGCCTCCCTGTCCATCACCAACTCCTGGAGTTCACTCAAACTCACGTCCATCAAGTCGGTGATGCCGTCCAGCCATGGCATCCTCTGTCGTCCCCTTCTCCCACTTTCAATCTTTCTCAGCATCAGGGTCTTTCAAATGAGTCAGTTCTCTGCATCAGGTGGCCAAAGGATTGGAGTTTCAGCTTCAGCATCAGTGAGTATTCAGGACTGATTTCCTTTAGGATGGACTGGTTGGATCTCCTTGCAGTCCAAGGGACTCTCAGGAGTCTTCTCCAGCACTTCAGCTCAGAAGCACCAATTCCTCGGCGCCAGCCTTCTTCATGGTCCAGCCCTCACCTTGTCATCTCCTTTAAGGGAATAATTGAGTGGTTTTAGCGTGTTCACTGAGCCGTCTCAGCCATCACCGCCGTCTGGTTGGAGAGCATTTTCGTCACCCCCAGAAAGCAACCCTGTCCCATTAGCAGTGAGCTCCCGTCCACGCCCCCCCAGCCCCTGACACCCCATCTGCACACACTTGCCTTTTCTGGACGTTCTGTATGAATGGACTCGTCTGGGGTCTTCTGTGACTGCCGTCTTTCCCCGAGCATGGCTTCAAGGCTGAGTTTCGCTGTAGCCTGTGTCAGCCTTCGTGCCTTCATCACCAAGGAGGCCTGTGCAGATGGCCCGTGTTTGCTCGTCGTCCGTCGTTAGCTGATAGACACTCAGGCTGGCCGCGTTTTACCTGCTGCACACCCTGCAGCTCGGAACACTTTGTGCCTGTTTTGTGTGGACAGATGCTTTCATTTCTCTGGTGTATGTGCTTTGGAGGGGAATTGCTGCTGTCCGTGGTGTTACAAAGAGTAACACACACACACACACACACACACGATGTGACTCCAAAAACCTCAGGTTTCAAATTCCACAGAAGCCGCTCCATTTTACGTTCCCACCAGCCATGTATGAGGCTCCAATTTCTCCAGTCCTTGTCAACACTTGCTATTATCTGTTTCTTTTCTTTACAATCACGCTAGTGGGTGTGAAGGATGATCTCACTCTGATTTTGATTTGCATTTCCCTAGTGGCTGGTTGGATAAGGCGATGGCGCCGCACTCCAGTGCTCATGCCTAGAAAATCCCACGGGCGGAGGAGCCTGGTGGGCTGCAGTCCGTGGGGTCGCTAGAGTCGGACACGACTGAACGACTTCACTTTCACCTTTCACTTTCCTGCACTGGAGAAGGAAATGGCAACCCACTCCAGTGTTCTTGCCTGGAGAACCCCAGGGACGGCGAGCCTGGTGGGCTGCCGTCTGTGGGGTCGCACAGAGTCGGACGCGACTGAAGCAGCTCAGCAGCAGCGCAGTGGCTGGTCATGTGACTCCTTGCCATTTCTTATTTTCATTGGATACGAATCTACTCAGGTCCTTTGCCAGTTTTTTAAAGAGTGTTACTAATCGTTTTCTTTGTATTATTAAGTTGTAAGACTTTTAACAGATTCGAGACACAAGTTTCTTATTGGATGTGTGACATTTCCTCCCATCCTGTGGGTGATACTTTCACCCTCTGGACATTGCCCTTTGGAGACGGGAGTTAAAATTTGATGCACAATGCATCTATCTTTTCTTAGTTGTGCTTTAAGTTTATATAAGAAACCATTGCCTAATACAGGATCATAGCGAGGCACACCTATGTTTTCCTCTGAAAGTGTAGAGTTTTTCCTCTTGGGATCAGGTTCTTGATCCATTTCGATCTCATTTCTGTGCCTGTGTGAGGTCCAAACTCCCTTCATTTGCACATGAATGAGCATCCAGTTAATTATTCCTGCATCGTTTGCTGAAAAGCGGATCTTTCACCACTGAATTGTCTAGCACTGTTATTACTAAGGGATCCTTTCTGGACTCTGACATACATTGCATTGATTTCCATGTCTGTCATGGGGCCCCTAGCACGCGGTCATTGATTATCGTGTGTGTGAAGGAAGTTTTGAGATTAGGAAGCATGAATCTTCTTTGTTCTTTTACAAGAGTGTTTTGAGTACTCTGCGCCTCTTGCATTTCCGTGTAAGTTCTAGGATCAGTTTGTCAGTTTGCATGTGTGGTGTCTTACCTTTATCTGGGTTTTCAGTGTCCCTAATGACCTGCCGTTTTCATTGTACAAGTGCTGAGGATTTTGGAGTCACATTGTGTGTGTCTGTATGTTACTGTTTGCAACTCCATGGACTGAGGCCCGCTAGGCTCATCTGTCCATGGGATTGTCCAGGCAAGAATACTGGAATGGGATGCTCTTCACTTCTGCAGGGTATCATCCCAACCCAGGGGTCAAACCCTCGTCTCCTACAGCGCAGACAGAGTCGCTACTGACTGAGCCACTAGAGAAGCCCCTTATTATTTCTGATACTATTATAAATGGAATTTTTTCTTTTTAAAAACCTATTCATTTAGTAATTATTTGGCTGTGCTTAGCTACAGCACTTGGGACCTTTAGTTGTGGTGTGTGGGATCGAGTTCCCTGACAGGGGATCGAACCCAGGCCTCCTGCACTGGGAGCAGAGTCTGAGCCACCGGAGCACCGGGGCTGCCCTGGAGTCGCCCTCTCAGCGTTATTTCCGGAGGAGTCGTGAGCGTAGGGAGACACAGCTGATCTATGCACACTCGTCTTGCATCCTACGGCCTTGATGAACTCGCGGGAGCTCTGGTGCCTTTTTTCCTTTGTGGATATTTATCAGCTTTCCTGCATCTATTTTCAGTTGCAGCGCCGGCTTCTCTGTGCTTGTGGCGTGTGGCCTTGGTTGCCCCATTGCTTGTGGGATCTTGGTTCCCCGACGATCAGGGATCGAACCCGCGTCTCCTGCACCACAAGGTGAGTTCCCAAGCGATGGGGCACCGGCCAAGTCCCTCTCGGAGCTTTTCTGGTGGGCCCCTTCAGGTTTCCCAAGAAAATACCATGTCCTGGGCAGTTACCTATTCCTCTCCAATCTGGATGCCTTTTATCTTTTTTCTTTCCTAACTGCCCTGATTAGTACAATGTTGACTAGAAGTGACGGGGGAGGGGGAGGGGGCGTCTCGAGAGCTTGTAGTCTGGCTGTACGTCTGACGCTACCCGTGGAGTTTCACAGACGCCCTTTATTGGGTTCTATCCCTGTGTTTTGGGTGTTCATACCATGGAAGGTGTTGGATTTTGTCACATTCTTTTTCTGCATCTCTGGAGATGGCCAACCTGATTTTGTCCTTTCTTCTGCAAACACACTGATGGTGTGTCACACTGATTAGCCTCTGTGAGCCGGCTTTTCGGGCCTGGGGTAGATCCTGCTGGGTCGCAGCGCACAGCTCTTTCTCCACATCGCTGCGTTCAGTTTGCCAGTCTTTTATTGAGAACTTTGGCACCGTATTCATCCACGGATCGTGGCCTGGAGTTTTCTTGCAATGTCTGTGCAGTTTTGGGGTCAGGGAAATACTGGCCTCATCAGAAGAGCTGGAAATGCTCCCGCGTCTCCTGTATCCGCTGAGTCTGTGGCGCGCTGGTGCCAGGAGCGCTGATCTTTCTGAAATGCCGCCGTGGCCTCCTCAGCCTGTGCTGGCGGTGGACAGCGAGTCTCGGGGCTCTGGGCAAGAACTGTGAAGAGTCTGAGACTCTGCTAGTGAGCTTGCTGCAGCTCCACGGATACCGGCAGATGGCCCGAAACTCCTGGGTCTGGAGCAAGGACCCAGTGCTCCTGCATTTTTAAAGCTGCCAGAAACTTGAGCCCCAAGCCCCACAGCAGCACGGAGAGTGCCAGGTGGCACCCGAAGAGTCAGTGGGCCGCACTGTAAGAGGGGAGCCCCAAGCGCAGCAACTGGGAGCCTTAATAATGGCCAGTAAGCGTGACTGACTGCCCTTGCCATGTTTAACTGTCTCCTGGACCCCAGCTACGCTTTTTTCAAGTCTCCTGTTTCTGTGTGTTTGTTCGCCTGCGCTGGCCTCGGCTGCGTGGCACGGAGCACCGTCAGTCCCCGCTGCAGCCTGCAGGGCCTAGCTCCCTGACAAGGGGTCGAACCTGGGCCCCTGCGCTGGGCGCTCGGAGTCTTAGCCGCCCAGGGAAGCCCGCACTCCCTACTCTTACTTGGCTTGGACGCTTGTTTTTGGTGAAGGAAAACCTCATGAAAGGGAATGGGGGAGGCAGATTTTGGGAGACACAGAGTGTCTTGTGTCTGAAAACGCGCCCCCCGCTTGGCGGTTCGGCAGGTACGGCAGTGCGGGGAGAAGGTGGCTTTCCCGCAGGCGTTTGAAGGCATCAGCCCCCCCTTCTTCTGGCTCCCGGCGTCCTGCTGCCCGAGGGCGGCTCCTCTGACTCGTGGCCCTTTCTGCGAGACGGGCCCTTTCTCTCCAGGACTCTTGGGGCCCTCCTGTGTCACCGGCGTCCCGCGCTTCACTTCACGTCCGTTTCCTCCCGCTCCACCGGGGTGGCTGTCTCCTTTCACTGGGGGACTTCGCTTCCAGGAAACTTTCTTCATTTACTGCAGGGGTGTTTCATCCAACCATTGTCTTTCTTTCTTCTCTTTCTTTTTTACTAAAACGCCTATTATTCAGATATTGGGCATCACAGACACATCCTCTTCCCCTCGTGTCCTCTCCACTTGCTGAGATGTGCCTTCCACCCTGCAGCCCACGCTCTCTGCTGAGGATTTATTTCCCACTGTGCTCATAACCTCCAGGAGCCCTCTGGCACCGACGTGCGTTCTCTCTCTTCTCTCCAAGGACGCGTCTCCTCCTGGCATAGCCTGTTTCCTCCGGCCTGTTTCTTCATTTCTGTGTTTTCATTTCTCTGTTCTGTACACGCTTTCCGCAGAGGTCTGATGACTCCCAGCCGTTTGCTGTCTGTAACAGAGGGGCCCCACGGAAGTCTTTTCTGTGAGGTTCTGTTGGGGGTGAGTTTGCTTTCCGTTTCCGGGGAGGGGCGTTGCTGGTCGATCCCCAGGGAAGAGTCGTCCAGTCTCCTGACGAGAGGGTATAGCCCACGTCTGGGAGCCAGAGAAGGAAGAAAGCTGATGCTCCCGAGGTGCGGGATGTAGCTGCTGTCTTCAGTTCCGTTTTTATCGCTGATCACCTCTCCCGCCCCGCCCCATCCTCAGCGTCTGTCTCTGCTGGGGTGTAGGAAGGGCTTCAGCTCCGTGTGGGAGGGCGTGACTGGGGTCTCCTTCCTGCCTCTGTCCCCGCGTGATCAGCGCCAGCCCACGCCCCTCCCGCAGTCGCGAGCCCACTCCCGGGGGTCTGTGGCTGGGCTTCCTTTTCCCGTTGCCAGGTGAGCGCCGAACTCCTGCGTCTGGGCACTTGCTCGTCCACCCGCTTACCTGCTTCCAGCTCTGTAATGCCGTCGCCCCTCCCCTTCTGTCTGACTGTGCTCATTCCACGTACTGTCCTTTTCTGGGAGTGTGGGAGAAAACAGAGGTGTCCCACCCACCATTTTAACCAAAACCCTCCCACTGTATTTACTAAATGCTCTGGTATCCGTCGAGCTGAGCTCGGCTGCTCACTCGTGTCCGACCCTTGAGACCCCGCGGGCTGCAGCCGCCGCGCTTCTCTGCCGTGTCTCCCGCGGGGCGGGCGGGTTGTGGGCCATGGAGCCACCCGAGAAGCCAGAGGAATCTCCTGACTGGTTTTCTGAGTGAATAAGCGGGCCGCGTGGGCTCGTGCTGCGTAAGAACAGAAAAGTCAGCGCTTGCGTGCGAGGCCGACCCTGAGATCCCTGGCTCATCGCGAGCATGCGATTGCATTAATGCCTTGTTGTGTTTTCCATAACCCCCGTGGCAGCTCGCCCATCCAGTCCCGGACAGGCTACTGTCTTCGAAGCAAATAGTTAAAGTGGACCTTGAGAGCTTGTCTCGTGAACCCATTTCCCTCTGGCTGGAAGCGTTTTTAGCCCATTATTGTCCCAGGAGGAGAGGCTGGCTCAGACAGTCTTGAAAAACAGAATATCAATTCTCTAACTCAATATGATACAAAGTGAGATAAGACAAGGAGCGAGATGAAGCAGTGTGTCTTCTGGATCCTTAGACACTGATCACCGGCCACTGCTCCGGAGGCCCCGAGGCTGCCTGCGTCTTGCCTTCTGCTCCAGAGAAAGCCTGCAGCCAGAGGACTCAGGGCAGGGCCGCAACCGGCAGCGTTCTGTGCTTTGTTCGTCCTTTCCCAGTGGCCCAGTTAGCGCTGAGCTCCGTCACGCTGGAGGGGAGGCCTACAAGCGGGGGCGGGGGGAGGTCGGGCACCCGGCTCTGTCCTGCCCCTCCCAGGCCTCCCCACACATCCTGACAAGATCTCCTTGTCCTGCCAGGGTTCTTGCTACTGTGACAGGAACCACCTTTCTGTGAGCACCTGATGGTTAATATATAAGATATTTTGGTGGTCAGCGGGTAAGTCATGTCCGACTCTGCAACCCCATGGGCTGCAGCATGCCAGGCTTCCCTGTCCATCACCATCTCCCAGAGCTTGGTCAAACTCATGTCTGTTGAGGCGGTGATGCCATCCAGCCATCTCGTCCTCTGTCGTCCCCTTCTCCTCCCGCCCTCAATCTTTCCCAGCATCTGGGTCTTTTCCAGTGAGTCAGCTCTTCGCATCAGGTGGCCAAAGTATAATACTGAAAGCTATTAGAACCATTAAAAAATACATTTTGGAAAATTCTATGAAGAACAAATAGAGAGAGGAAACTTGAAGCTTCTTACTACGGACCTTCAAGCATAGAAAAACGAGTAGACATGGGCTTCTGGCAGCCCCGTGGTTAGAGCTCCGTGCTCTCACCACCGGAGGCCCAGGTTTGATCCCTGGTTGGGGAACTAAGATCCCACAGCCCACGTGGCCAGAATGAAAGCAAAAAAGCAGTAAGTGAGGCCCCTGCAGCCCTTATCCAGCTGCGAAAATGACTCGCACTTTACCAGCGCTGTAAAACCTACTCTTGCCATCCCAGCACCCAGTCCCCATTCAGTTAAAACACAATATTCGCTAGGGTGGATTAGCACAGATTTCAGAGAGCGTATCACTTTCATCTATAAAGACTTCTATACGTCTCTAGTCATCCATGACGTGTTTTCCTTTTTCTTCCTCTCTTATGTAAAGCCACAAAGTGAAAGCGTTAGGCCCTTGGTTGTGTCCAACTCTTTGCGAACCCCTGGACTGTATCCCACCAGGCTTCTCTGTTCATGGGATTTCCCAGGCAAGAATACTGGAGTGGGTTGCCATGCCTTCCTCCTGGGGTCCAAACTTGGGTCTCCCGCATTTCGGGCAGATTCTTTACTGTCTGAACCACCAGGGAGGCCCCTACCACACCATTATCATCACAACCCAACAAGATGACCACTTCCTTAATCCCAAGTCGTATTAGATGGTGTTAATACTCCAGTCCATTTAACACTCCAGCCCACTTAACACTCCAGCCCACATTCAAATTCCCCAGATTATCTGAAAAAATTATCTTTCTGCAGAAGGTTTGTTTGAATCAAGAGCCTAATAAGGCACGCTCATCGTGTCGGGCTCACAGACGTCCAAAGCCTCTTAGTTGCTAATGGAAACTTTATTCTTTAACGTAAACATATTTATGTGCTTCAGCACGAGGGCAGGCGAGCCAAGGGCTCCGCTCTCTCCAGGGGCTGTGTCATTTTTCTCTGGCGTGCGTCCAAAGCTGTGAGTGCCCCGGAGGCGTGTTTCTCCTGGACCTGTCCTGGCCTCGAGCGTCCATTAGGGCGGTTAGAGTGGGACTGCTCGTCGTTTTCAACGTAAGCGCTTTCCACCTTAGTGACCAGGGCAACTCGTCAAACTCTGGAGACAGCCGCTTATTAGATTTATGCATACTTAAGGTTCTCCCTGTTGAATTAAAAATTATAAATCCATACCTCAGATTGCAACAAAGGAAGCAATTAGGTTTATGGAGACTGAATCTGGTGATGGATGCGTGGATTAGGTATTATCTTAGAAGTGCTTTCCAGCAATCTGTCGCAAGTGTTCTCTTCAGAGGACAGGCTACTCCTGTTCCGTGGGCTCCTCGAGTGTTTAAGCTCTACAGTCGGGCATCAGCCTTCCCTCCCCCATTCCTCGTCCCCTCGTGTTCAGCTCCTTCTCATTGCGAGGCCGCCGTGTGCCAGGCGTGTTACAGACCCGACCCCACCCACCGAGGAGGGGGCATCCCCCACTCTGAGGGTGTGAAGGCCCAAGGTCCGAGGTCACCAACTTTGAGTCCGTCTCCTGAGAGGGTGACAGGCAGGAGGCCAGGGGTCTCCAAACGGAGGAAACAGGCTGCGAGCGCCAGACACTTTTTCTCTTTTGTGCTCTCTCTGAAGTGGCAGGAGGAAACCAACTACAAGGGTAAAGATTTTCCCCTTCTGGATACAAATTTAAAAAGAGGTTTCTCTTAAAATTCTGTGTCGCCATGACAACACCTGGCTCCACCTGAACTTAACTGCTCTCAAACCTTCAGCTAAGCAATGTGTCTTCCTTATGGAGATGTCTGTCTTAAGCTACGTCAAGATGCTATCCATTTACCCTAGACTGTCTGCAAGTCGGTTCCGCCCAAGACTCAGAACCAACTGGACAAACAGGACGTTTCACTCACACCTTGTTCTCCTAATCTGTGCTAATAAAGCTGTAGCTGCTTGGAAATCTGCCTTAAAGATTTCACGTGGATGGTTCGACGGCCCGGGAAGGCTCCCCTGGTGCCAAGCTTATCTCAGGGCATCGTGTGTGGGCGAGGGGCCTGGTGCCAAGCCTCTGAGTCTGAGACGTTCCCCTCCTCCAACCAGCAGTCTGCTAGCGGCTGCATAACATCCAGCTGAAGACTAGCAGGGGCATGCTTTCTGCCCTTTGCTGGTGTCTGTGTCAGAAGCCTTCTCTATCTTTTTTATACTGCAGTAAAACTTTAACACACAAAAGCTCTGAGCGATCAAGCCGCGTCACTGGCCCCAGATTGAATTCCTCTCCTCCAGGGGCCAAGAATCCCGGCCTTTCACTGCTCGGCAGCAGCCTTTCAGCCCACCCCCTGGGACTGTCAGCAGGGTCGGTTAGGGTTAGGGGCGAGCCGCGGCGTTTCCACCCTGCGGGTACCTGCTCCGTGGAAGCCCCCGCAGACGTAGAGCTTCCCGTCCACGGCGCCCGCGCTGGTCGAGTTGGAGCGCAGCGCGAGCAGGGGCGTGGGCATCGGCGGCCCCTCTCTCCAGAAGTCCCCATCCGGGTTGTAGATCTCCACCGCGTCCAGGCACTTCCGGACCTGGCCCCTGTCCCGGCCGGCGCAGCCGATCCCGCCTGTGGAGGGACACGGCCAGTGAGCAGGGCGGCGCGCCCCCGCGGCATGCCCCCGCCCGCCCGCGCCCCAGGCTCGCGCGCCGGGCGCCTTTCCCGGGATGCTTGCTTTCCTTTTTAAATTAACTAATTATTTTAATGGAGGGATAATTGCTTTGCAGAATTTTGCTGTTTTCTGTGACCTGAATCAGCCATAGGTCTGCACACGTCCCCTCCCTGCTGAGCCTCCCTCCCACCTCCCTCCCGTCCCACCCCTCCAGGGTGATACAGGGCCCCTGTTGGGGTTCCCTGAGACATGCAGCAAATTCCCGCTGGCCGCCTGCTTTACACGTGGTGATGGGAGTCTCCGGTTAGTCTCTCCACACATCTATCCCGAGATGCTTGCTAAGCAGTGGTGAGCCGGCTGTGCGCCCAGCCAAGCCCAGCCCCGTTGGCCCGCGGTGCCGCGGGTCTGTGCTCACACTCGGGGTCTCAGGGGCCCTTTCTTGAGAGGAGGACTTTGCGGTCTGAGTGTGAGGACAGCCCAGTTCCGACATCCGCGGCCCTGCGGTTGTCAGGGGCCCAGGGACCTGCCTGTCGAGCGAACGTCCTTCCCCTCCCCAAGGTCACCAGCCCGTTTCTCCCTCTCCTCCTGTTTTTACTTTCTCTCTGGCGGCACCGACTCCCAGCTTGGGGGCTCTTACCTCCCTGATGAGGGATCGAACCTGTCCCCGGTGCAATGCTAGGGCAGAGTCCTAACCACTGGGTCCCGTCTCCTTCTCTTCTCAAGGGCAGGAATCTTCCTCCCTCAGGGCAGGGCCAGCCTTTGGTAAATTTTAGCTTTAGGGTTCAAAGGGAGGCCCCAAACCCGAACGCCCGCTGTGTCCTCCGTTTTTGGTGACACGGTGCATTCAACAGGTGCTCTCGGCCGCGCTCGGGATGAGCTGGGAAAGGAGGGAGGAGTGTTTCCTGCCGTTAGGAAGCTAATGGAGTGGAAAGCCACACGGACAAATAAACAGAGAGCAGACTCAGAGGTTAAAGCGTCTGCCTGCAATGCGGGAGGCCCGGGTTCGATCCCTGGGTCGGGAAGATCCCCTGGAGAAGGAAATGGTAACCTAATCCAGTATTCTTGCCTGGGAAATCCCATGGATGGAGAAGCCTGGTAGGCTGCAGTCCATGGGGTCGTAAAGAGTCGGACAACTGAGCAACTTCACTTTCACTTTTCACTTTCAGACATCATGACAGACACCTCATAGGAGACACGGGTTATGCTTGGAAGTCCAGAGACTACAACAAGTTAACAGAAACACCACTTACATAATTATGACTCTAAGTCCCACCCTCCACTGGGGCTGTGATGGCATAAGGATTTCCAATCCACTGTAATAAGAAACAGGAGCTTGCCCCACAAGGAAAGGCTGTAAACGTCCAGCTGTCTCTCCTTGTCTGAAGCGCGGCTCCTGGGAAGCAGGTGAGGTTCCTGGAGAGGAAGGCAGTCCTCTCATCGGTGACCTCACTGCGCACAGACCCCATCGGACCACCTGCTCTGTGCGGCCCTTCAGAGTCAGGACAGTGCCAGCCTCGGCTACCCCGGAGAGACCCAGAAGGGTTACGGCAGTGGGGGGACTTGGCTCTGGTGTTACAGCAAGACCGAGACCAGCGTTGAGGCCTCTGGGCTCTCACAGCCTCTGCCCAGCATGTTGTGCCACTTAGAGACTAATCCCAGGATGCCGGTGGCGTCTCTTCCGTCATTTAACCCCGTGCCCGCCTGTGTGAGGCCGGCGGACCTCCTGCCTCCCGTCCATTGAGTCGGTGATGCCATCCAACCATCTCATCCTCTGTCGTCCCCTTCTCCTCCAGCCTTCCTTCTTGCCCAGCATCGGGGTCTTTTCCAATGATTCAGTTCTTCGCATCAGGTGGCCAAAGGATTGGAGCTTCCGTATTAGTCCTTCCAATGACTATTTATGAGGGATCGAACCTGTCCCCGGTGCAATGCTAGGGCAGAGTCCTAACCACTGGGTCCCGTCTCCTTCTCTTCTCAAGGGCAGGAATCTTCCTCCCTCAGGGCAGGGCCAGCCTTTGGTAAATTTTAGCTTTAGGGTTCAAAGGGAGGCCCCAAACCCGAACGCCCGCTGTGTCCTCCGTTTTTGGTGACACGGTGCATTCAACAGGTGCTCTCGGCCGCGCTCGGGATGAGCTGGGAAAGGAGGGAGGAGTGTTTCCTGCCGTTAGGAAGCTAATGGAGTGGAAAGCCACACGGACAAATAAACAGAGAGCAGACTCAGAGGTTAAAGCGTCTGCCTGCAATGCGGGAGGCCCGGGTTCGATCCCTGGGTCGGGAAGATCCCCTGGAGAAGGAAATGGTAACCTAATCCAGTATTCTTGCCTGGGAAATCCCATGGATGGAGAAGCCTGGTAGGCTGCAGTCCATGGGGTCGTAAAGAGTCGGACAACTGAGCAACTTCACTTTCACTTTTCACTTTCAGACATCATGACAGACACCTCATAGGAGACACGGGTTATGCTTGGAAGTCCAGAGACTACAACAAGTTAACAGAAACACCACTTACATAATTATGACTCTAAGTCCCACCCTCCACTGGGGCTGTGATGGCATAAGGATTTCCAATCCACTGTAATAAGAAACAGGAGCTTGCCCCACAAGGAAAGGCTGTAAACGTCCAGCTGTCTCTCCTTGTCTGAAGCGCGGCTCCTGGGAAGCAGGTGAGGTTCCTGGAGAGGAAGGCAGTCCTCTCATCGGTGACCTCACTGCGCACAGACCCCATCGGACCACCTGCTCTGTGCGGCCCTTCAGAGTCAGGACAGTGCCAGCCTCGGCTACCCCGGAGAGACCCAGAAGGGTTACGGCAGTGGGGGGACTTGGCTCTGGTGTTACAGCAAGACCGAGACCAGCGTTGAGGCCTCTGGGCTCTCACAGCCTCTGCCCAGCATGTTGTGCCACTTAGAGACTAATCCCAGGATGCCGGTGGCGTCTCTTCCGTCATTTAACCCCGTGCCCGCCTGTGTGAGGCCGGCGGACCTCCTGCCTCCCGTCCATTGAGTCGGTGATGCCATCCAACCATCTCATCCTCTGTCGTCCCCTTCTCCTCCAGCCTTCCTTCTTGCCCAGCATCGGGGTCTTTTCCAATGATTCAGTTCTTCGCATCAGGTGGCCAAAGGATTGGAGCTTCCGTATTAGTCCTTCCAATGACTATTCAGGACTGATCTCCTTTAGGATGGACTGGCTGGATCTCCTTGCAGTCCAAGGGGCTCTCAAGAGTCTTCTCCAACACCATAGTGTGAAAGCACCAATTCTTCGGCGCTCGGCCTTTCTCACGGTCCAGCTCTCACATCCGTACTCGTGTTACAGTGCGTGGCGCTCAGCCCTGAGTGACTGCGAGAGGACTGATGGGATGGCTCATTCTCACCCAGGCTGGGCCCACCCAGAGTAGAGGCGATGGGGAGCGTGTGGGAGGAAGCCTTTTCTTCCCCCCTTTTGCTGATAGAGCCCGGCCCGTTTCCTGTCTCAGGACACATCCAGGGGTGAGGGCTGTAAGCACAGGAAGCTCTTAGCACTTTCGCTCTTCTCCGCCTGGATAAATAATTTAGCCCATTACTGTGCCAAGTCTGAGTGGCTGCGCTTCCAAGGAGGGGCCATGTGGGCCTCAGTCAGCTGCGCTCTCTGACGCTCACAGACCCACTTCCCCCCTGGCGCTGGGGTGGCCAGAGGCTGCTTCGTCCAACAGACCTCCGAGGGGCAGGACGGCCTTAAGGGAGAGGCCTTGTCCGTGGCTGCTGACCTGGTAACCACCCATCAGGTACGAACGACATCACTTAGCTCTGTGCTCCCTGAGGTGGGGAGGGTGGTTACCGGGCTGATTTCTGTTGTTAATATGAGCACGTGGGACGACCGGTCAGTGGAGGTGAGCAGAGGGCACACGGGTCGCTCGTCATCAGGCCGGCACTGCCAGCAGCCAGCGCCCCGGGTGTGATCAGAAGTTCACACAAAGCCCCTCAGGGAAGCTCTCTCCACATAATGCACGAGCAGCACGGGGCTTGCGCTGGAGGTTGATGGGGTGATTAGAGTGCCTGTCAGTTCCGCCCGTCGCTAAGAGCCTCTGATGGTGCCGTTCAGCCCTTCACGTAGCTGCACTGCTGCTTGGCTGGCAGAGTTCACAGACTCCACCCGCGCGGCACAGGCCCTGCCTTTGCTTCTGACCGTCGGCCCCCGAACTCGCCCCGTCTCCCCTGGGTGTCGTTCCAGCACCAAGCACACTCCGGTGGCCCTCTAGTCCCAGCGACTTAATGAGCCTAACCTGGAGGTGGGGGCTGATGAGATAAACTTTCCCAGGAAAGCATGGTCTCTATTAATAAGTCAGCGCCGGCACTACGAGAGAAGGCTTTTGATCCTGCAGTGGGATCAGAGCAGCTTTAGAATCTCAGTGCGCCGCCCGGATCTCTCACTTCTGTGCCACCAGAGCCTGACTGGCCTGCATTCAAAAGCAGGCGCACAGAAGTTCTCTTTGCAAGTCCCACGTCAGTGGGCCTCCGGGGCAATATACAGACCTTAGTTCTTTGGGGTGGGGTGGGAGGGGGTGGTTACAGAAGACGGCGCCCCCTCCTCTTTTTATTTCTGCCAAGATGAAGACCTACTCTTCATGTGTTTGGTCATCATGGTCTTTCCCTGTTCAGAGATGAAATGTCTCCCCACACGGAGCCTCGGCCAGGTGCTGGAGACTGCAGAGCGTGGTCCTTCCCTGACTTCCGCCAGGACCTGCTGTCCGCGGGGCCTCGACCGCAGTGCGGGGGTTGCTCCTGTGTCCCTCCCCGCAGGCTGCCATCAGGAGCTTATTCTGCCGCGCTCTGGGCTGGACCCCAAAGGAGGGGTGACTCTGGGCACTTCTGACAAGCTGCCGCGGGTGCTTCCACGGCTGAACAAGCTCTCTCTCTTTTTTATATAGTTATTTATTTGGTTATTTTGGTCTCAGTTGCAGCATGAGACCACGTCCCCTGAACAAGCATTGAACCCATGTCTCCTGCATTGGGAGCTAGGAGTCTTAGCCCCCAGACCCCCAGGGAAGTCCCTTAGCAAGCTTTAATAAATATAGTCACTGCTGCCGGCTCCTGTGGGCCTTGGAAAAAATCTGTGGGCTTTTGAAAACAGAAAATGAAAGTGAAAGCATTGCTCGCTCAGCCGTGTCCGACTCTTTGCCACCCCTAGGCTCCTCTGTCAGTGGGAGTCTCCAGGCAGGAACCCTGGAGTGGGCTGCCACGCCCTCCTCCAGGGCGTCTTCCGCACCCAGGGGCGGAGCCCAGGTCCCCCCATGGCAGACAGTGTACTGTCTGAGCCTCCAGGACAGCTTTGCGCAATATAATTTCTCTAAGTCTCAAATTGCTCATCTGTAAGTTTTGGATAATTTCAGTTTCGTAAAGCGTTGCAAAGATGAACTTACACGTGAAGGAGGAGAGTGGTGAGGAGGAGCAGACGTGTGTTGCAAACCCAAGTATCACCACTAGGACAGGAGTTTGCTTGTTGCCCACGAGCCCGAAAGAGCAAGCGGCCAGCATCGCGCCCGCGAGAGGAAGCGGCCGTACCACAGGTCCAGGGGATGGCCATCCCTCCCCCTCCGTGCCCCAGGACGCTGCACTAGTAAGCCAGTGTTCACGGGAGCTGCTGAAGTCTTTGGTTTGCTTGCTCACAACTTAATTGTCTGCATGTCTATGATTAAGGGCTTACTGACTGAAGGGGCAAATCTCTTAAATGCTTCCTTCGAGGTCGGAGAAGGAAATGGCACCCCACTCCAGTATTCTTGCCTGGAGAATCCCATGGACAGAGGAGCCTGGTGGGCTGCAGTCCACTTGGTCGCAAAGAGTCGGACACGACTGAGCGACTTCACTTTCACTTTCGAGGTTGGATGGAGGCGATTGGAGGCTGAAGGGCTGAGCGATCAGCTGAACCTCCGGGCAGGGAGACCGGCTCCCTGACATGGTGCATCAGGTCAAGCGTTTCGGGGGGCGGGAATGGTCAGGTGGCCCCACGGGAGACAGGTGGGAGGATCCTGTTTGGTGGGAGG
>SJYG01000305.1:884733-903716 GCA_006410535.1 Litocranius walleri | reverse complement strand
GAGTCTGTGGGGAGGTGGGGGAGAAGGGAGCATGTCCGTGAGGGAAGGAGGGAGGAGGAAGGGAGGGAGGAGGAAGGGCGGGAGGAGGGAGAAGAGTAGAAAGACGGGGCCCTTTGACTCCGAAGGCCTAGGGACAGGCGGTCCCAGCACCAGGACCCCCGCTCCGGGCCACGAGGCCAGCGCGGAGACCTGCTGGGCAGGAGCTGGAGCACCTCACGCTTCTGAAGATAGGAGAGAATCTGGGGCCATGTTAGAACATTACAGTGTAAGGGCACCCCCTGCCACTTTTTCTAAAACACGTTTTTAAATTGTGACTCAGAGAGTCAAGAATCCGCCTGCGATGCAGGAGACCGGGCTTCCATCCCTGGGCCGGGAAGATCCCCTGGAGAAGGGAATGGCCGCCTGCTCCAGTGTTCTTGCCTGGAGAACCCCACGGAGAGAGGAGCCTGGCGGGCTGCAGTCCACGGGCTCGCAGAGTCAGACCCGACTGCGCGACTAGTGCTGACACGCACACCCCTCTGGTTGTTTTGCTGTGCTTGCTTTTGGTTGCGCTGTGAGGCTCAGGGATGTTAGTCCTCTCGCAGGGGCCAAACCCACGCCGCCTGCGTGGGAAGAGAGAAGCCGTAACCACTGGGCCGCCGCGGGCCCTCCCTGCCCCCCTTATTTCCCGCGGTAAGACTCAGCATCTCTGTGCTTATTGGACACCTGAACACGCGGCCCAGTGTTCATGTCTCTTGAGTGCCTCGGTTATGAATGAAGAAAACAGACTCGGAGAAGTGAACCCACTTGCTGGAAATCATAAAGGGAAGTTGCTCAGTCGTCGACTTTCTGTGACTCCATGGACTGCAGCCCACCAGGCTCCTCTGTCCACGGGATTCTCCAGGCAGGGATACTGGAGTGGGTTGCCATTCCCTTCTCCAGGGGATCTTCCAGACCCAGGGATCGAACCCGGGTCTCCTGCATTGCAGGCAGACGCTTTGCCGTCTGAGCCACCAAGGAAATCATAGGGTGTTCATAACTTAAAGAGTAGGGTCTGTCTGCAGGAGGGACTTTGTTTCAGCCAAGAAGACACTTGGGGAGTCTTTGTACAGATGAGATTAATTCAGAAGACATAAAATCGTAATACGGTTAAGCTGAGTCCGCTCATCACACAGCCCAGGCTGCTCCTTCTGACTCCCTCTCTTCCGGCGGCAGTTCGATCCGAGGCTTCCCAGTCCCCGTGCCTCCAGCTCTGTGCAGTCCCCCTCACGTAATAGGCCAGACTGCGCGCCCAGAACACGGGAGCAAACCCGGGACAGAGGCAGCAGCGGGCCATGATGGGCATCGGAACTTTCCTCTGCAAAGCCTGGAGTCTGTGCTAAAAGCACCTGGCCTACCGGCCCCAGGGAGCGTATGCGTCCCGTCTGTGTGTCTGCACAGCGGCTGACACGGGCAATGCAGGTAAGTTGTTTGCAGTCTTGTACGGATGGGGCGTGACAGCAGTGGGAACTGAAGAAAGTGCACCAGCAGCGAAAGGGAAAGGAAGGACCGTCGAGACGCTGGCCTCCACACCCCAGGGGACGGCTCGCACACGCGGGGAGCGCGATTCTGGTGCTCGTAATGATCGAGTCACTTTTAAAAGTTAATTTAGCTTTGAAATGGGACAGATTTGGGTCTGGATCCGGATTTAATCACACTGTTTGGGTGGTAAAAGGAAACAAAGGCCTTCCCTTCTAGGCGATTGTGGAAACTGCCGTGCATGGAAACGGCACCTAGCATTCAGTAATTCTTTGGTAATTATTACTTTTCCTCCAAGTAATTTCTCACGAGATAGAGAAGACCGTGATAACTTAAAAAACGTTTTTTCTAGTTAGAAATGTTGGCCACGGTTGGAGACTTACAGGTGCAGGCACTGGGGCTTCCCTCGTGCTCCAGTGGACACACGCGCACCCAGAGTGACGCGTGCCGACGGAGGGCAGGAACCGCAAGACCATAAAGCAATTATCCTCCAATTAAAATTGATATTAATTTTTTTTAAAAAAAGGAACCAAGATTTCTCAGAGAATCTTACCAAGTTTTGCATAAATGTCATCTGAAATGGAAAACTTATATGAATACCACGGAAATGCACATGAAAGAAAATAAGTTTGAAAACTCTGAAAAACAAAGAATCCAGCATGCTCTGCAGGGGAATGCAGGTTCCATCCCTGGTCGGGGAACTACAGTCCCACTGTCACGGGACAGCTAAGGCCACGGGTGAAACTGCTGAGCCCGAGGGCCGCCACCAGAGCGTCCACGCACCTCGACGAGAAACCCCAGCTAAGACCCAGCACAGCAAATGTGTAAAATGGTAAAGACGCTGGCATCAACTAGCTGGAAAATGTAACTATCCAGACTGCCTCAGTTTCCAACGTAGTGCAGGAAAAGTTTCTGCACTACTGCGAACTCGGACTGCAAAGCTGGACTGTCTACACACTTAAAGGCAGTTTATCCTGTAAGTACAATAAACCTTTTGCACACAAACACCTTGTCCATGTGACCATCCAAGTGGAGCCGGACGAGTGACAACAACACATGGGCTCAAAATGCAAGCGCCCGTGAAGGCGAGGCAGTGGGAGGCTTTGAGCACAGACTCTAGGAAGCTTCCTGCTTTCTCGGCTGCACCCAAGAGTTAAGGCACAGAAAACCTTGTCCTCTTTTTTTGTACTATACCCTGGTGGCTCAGCGGCAAAGAGTCTGCCTGCCAACGCAAGGCACCCGGGCTCAGTCCTTGGGTCAGGAAGATCCCCCAGAGAAGGAAATGGCAACCCACTCCAGCATTCTTGCTGGGATGATACCACGGACAGAGGAGCCTGGTGGACTACAGTCCACGGAACTGCAAAGAGTCAGACACGACTTAGGCCTGAATAACAAGAATTCGTTCTGTAAATGGACTCTAATCTGAAAATGAGTCTCAGAAGAAAGACACTGGAATGGAAGACTGCTGATTTAGACCTAACGTGGGATGAACGTTTTCAGAGCTTCAGAAAGTAAACAGAACTAGACACACACCCATTAGGGGTCTTAAACTGAGGTTCCCCAGAAGCACCTGGCCCATGGACACTCCTTGAACTAAGAGTGTGTGTTCAGTTGCTCAGTCATGCCTGACTCTGTGCGACACCATGGACTGCGGCACGCCAGGCCTCCCTGTCCTTCACCATCTCCTGGAGCTTGCGCAAACTCATGTCCATCGAGTCGGTGATGCCGTCCCACCATCTCATCCTCTGTTGTCCCCTTCTCCTCCTGCCTTCAATCTTTCCCAGCATCAGGGTCTTTTCCAGTGAGTCAGTTTTTTGCATCAGGTGGCCAAAGAATTGGAGCTTCAGCATCCATCCTTCCACTGAATATTCAGGGTTGATTTCTTTTAGGATTGACTGGCTGGATCTCCTTGTTGTCCAAGGAACTCTCAAGAGTCTTCTTCAGCACTACAGTTCGAAAGCATCAATTCTTTGGTGCTCAGCCTTCCTTATGGTCCAACTCTCACGTCCATACATGATTACTGGAAAAACCATAGCTTTGACTAGATGGACCTTTGTTGGCAAGGCGATTTCTGTTTTGTTATATGCTATCTAGGTTTGTCATAGCTTTTCTTCCAAGGAGCAGACATCTTTTAATTTAATGGCTGCAGTCACTGTCTGCAGTGATTTTGAAGCCCAAGAAAATAAAATCTGTCACTATTTCTGGTTTTTCCCTCATCTGTTTGCTATGAAGTGATGGAACTGGATGCCATGATCTTAACGTTTTTTAAATGTTGAGTTTTAAGCCAGCTTTTTCATTCTCTTCTTTCACCTTCATCAAAAGGCTCTTTAGTTCCCCTTCTCTTTCTGCCGTCAGAGTGGTATCATCTGCATATCTGAGACTGTTGATATTTCTCCCAGCAATCTTGATTCCAGCTTGTGATCCATCTAGCCTGGCATTTCACATGATGTACTCTGCACAGAACTTAAATAAGCAGGGTGACAAGATACAGAAGACATACTCCGTTCCCAATTTTGAACGAGTCTGTTGTTCCATGTCTGATTCTAACTGTTGCATACAGGTTTCTCAGGAGGCAGGTAAAGTGGTCTGGTATTTCCATCTCTTTAAGAATTTTCCACAGTTTGTTGTGATCCACATGGTCAAAAGCTTTAGCATAGTCAATGAAGCAGAAGCAGATGTTTTTCTGGAATTCCCTTGCTTTTTCTATGATCCAATGGATGTTGGCAATTTGATCTCTGGTTCCTCTACCTTTTCAAAATCCTGTTTGTACATCTGAAAGTTCTTGCTTCACATACTGTTGAAGCCTAGCTTGAAGGATGTTGAGGATTACCTTGCTAGCATGTGAAATGAGCGCAATTGTGCAGTAGTTTGAACGTTCTTTGGCATTGCCTTTCTTTGGGTTTGGAATGAAAACTGTCCTTTTCCAGTTCTTTGGCCACTGCTGAGTTTTCCAAATTTGCTGGCATATTGAGTGCAGCACTTTCACAGCATCTTCTTTTAGGATTTGAAGTAGCTCAGGTAGAATTCCGTCACCTCCACTAGCTTTGTTCCTAGTTATTGTTCCTAAGGCCCAGTTGATTTCACACTCCAGGACGTCTGGCTCTAGGTGAGTGATCACACCATCGTGGTTATCCAGGTCATGAAGACCCTTTTGTACAGTTCTTCTGTGTATTCTTGCCACCTCTTCTTAATCTTGTCTGCTTCTTTAGGTCCTTGCCATTTCTGTCCTTTATTGAGCCCATCTTGCGTGAAATGTTCCCTTGGTGTCTCTAATTTTCTTGAAGAGATTCTAGTCTTTTCCATTCTGTTATTTTCCTCTATTTCTTTGCATTGATCTCTTAAGAAGGCTTTCTTCTCTCTCCTTGCTATTCTTTGGAACTCTGCATTCAGTTGGGTATCTCTTTCCCTTTCTCCTCTGCCTTTTGCTTCTCTTCTAAAAACTCCTCAGATAACCATTTTGCCTTTTTGCATTTCTTTTTCTTCGGGATAGTTTTGGTCACCGCCTCCTGTACAGTGTTAGGAACCTCTGTCCATGGTTCTCCAGGCACTCATCTGTCAGATCTAATCCCTAGAATCTATTAATCACTTTCACTGTATAATCGCGAGGGATGTGATTTAGGTCCTACTTGACTTGCCAGGTGGTTTTCCTAGCTTCTTTCAGTTTGAGTCTGAACTTGGCAATAAAGCGTTCATGACCTGAGCCGCAGTCAGCTCCCGGTCTCGTTTTTGCTGACTATATACAACTTCTCCATCTTTAGCTGCAAAGAATATGATCGATCTGATTTCTGTTTCTGTGTTGACCATCTGGTCGTTTCCATACAATTTACAAGAACGCGCTGTCGGTTTCAGCTCACGTTTAGCCCGGCTGTGCTTTCACACTGGGGAGAGGCTGGGAGCCTCACTGTGCTTCCATCGACAATCACTTCTATCCCACTTTCGACTGCCTCCAAGTTTAATATAGTCGGCAGGTCGGCCCTGTGCTCCTTCAGTTCCATGTACATCAATTCCGGGAGACTGATCCTAGCATAGATGTTATCTCTACTGGGCTATGGCACTCTGTATGGTTATAACAAAAGCGACAAATGTCTACCCAGAGGAAAAACTTAATTATAATCTCAAGCGAGTCTCCAACTGAGGCGGTCACAAAGCGTGTGGCATAATGTTCTTGTTCTTAAAATCACACAACTATTAATGTTGCAGTGCGTTAATTATTTTGCTTCATGCTGTGCACGCAGCCAAGAGATAATGGCTTCCATTTAGCTTTAAAAAGAGAAAAAGGAAACTACTCAAAGACTTGGTTTGCTTTCAGCCCATATTTCTTTTTTTTTTTTTTTGCCATTTCTCTGTTACCCATTATTTTCGCCAGTTGGCCAGCATTGCAGAAGAGGTTGGAATAAAGAATTGGCACCATTTTACCAATGCGCTCAGCCTGTCTTGGCCCCTGTCTGCCCATGCTCGTGGGAGGGGAAGGCAGGCTGGTGGAGGGTGACTTTAGGAGGAGGGAAGCAGCTTAGGCCAGGACTGGGAAGGACAGAGAGGCCCCAAGGATGCTCTGGAGTCACTCGGACCCGCCTCTCACCAACCCCTATTGGACAGCGCAAGACCACACACGTGCATTCCAGAGATAAAGAACAAATGCATTCAGATGAAACATCGTGTGATGCCACCTTAGTGGGATCCCGGTGAGTGAGGCAGAGTGAAGAGGACTGGCGTAACCTGTGGCACTTTTTCTACCCTCTACCTGTGTCTTTAATTACTGCAAAGAACCAATTGGTTGTTGAAGCCTATGTTTGATCTGCGTGAGGCGGCCAAAGGCTTATTGCCTTTTCACAGCATTGTACCTGGTGGGTATATAATGACATCACTACTGTTCTTGGATTCCAGATGACTGAAAACTTCGATAAAAGTGACTTTGCTTTCAACAGTGGACTTTCATGTAATCTTATCTGACTGTGCTCTAGAAAATAAAAGAACATTGGAGGCTAGTGGTGTGTGTAGTTGAACTGGGATGCGAGAAGGAAGAATATTTCATTTTCATGGAGGCAAACTGCTGAGAAAAATAAAAGGAGCCATTTAGCTTCTCCTTACCCAGCACATAGATCTCGCTGTTGACCACGGCTGTGCTGAACCGGTATTTGGAGTACTTCATGGGTGCCCGCTCCGTCCATTGGTCTTGGCTGGGGTCGTATCTCAACAGCTTGTTGCTCAATCGATCAGGTTCTTCGTCAGGAAGATCCATCTATATGAAATATGACAGCCAGTATAATAACAGCCCATTTAGAGATCGTTGTGAGCACATGAGTGCAATTAATCAAAGCAGGCAGCCAAGATAAATAGAGGTTAAGTATAGTGACTTACATTCACAGACACACCAGATCCCAAGGCTTGGGATTAGAAGTACACTGTCAATAGCGGAGGGATTTATATTCTGTGCTAATGGGACTAAGGTGTTGGTTTTAGCAAAGAACCTGTGATTTTAGCAGGGAGACAGTACCGCGTTTTTTTGTGTGTGTCTTTTTAATGAAGCATTGCAAAGCCTTAAAAAATCAAGCCAAGGTTATTGAACACTATTTAAAGTATGATTTTATTTCACCAAGCTTTATAGCGGTTGGTTAAATACTACTTGTGAGAAACTAACTTTAATAATTTATACAGCGGTTTTCTTTATAACACTTTTATAATCAAAATAGAGCAAAGCTAAAAAACCAATTGAGTGTTTTAGTAATGAGAGCATGTTTATACCATAGTAGAGGAGTGGTTTGAATCTAATTTTAAAGATACATGGGTCAGTAGAAATGATCTGCAGCCATTTTTATGTTTTTATTTTACATTTGTCGTTCAGTTGCTGAGTCACGTCCAGTTCTTTGCGATCCCATGGGCTGCAGCCACCAGGCTCCTCTGCCCGTGGGGTTTTCCAGGCACGAACACTGCAGTGGGGCCATGTCCTCCAGGGGATCTTCCTGGATCGGGGATCAAGGCGATGTGTCCTGCATTGGCAGGCGGATTCTTTACCACTGAGCCACCAGGGAGGCCCGCTTATTATGCACATATATAATGAATGCACGTGACTCTTTGTATAATAAATATATATACACGTATGGAATAATTATGTGTGTGTATATATATATATCATGAGTAGAAACATTACAAGCTAAATACACACAGATGTATGTGGCTTTCCCTGCTCCTAAATTTCCAGCAACAACAGTAACAAACCAGCTAAAGTAATATTTTCTGTCTGCACCGTGTTAACAACTTCTAAGACGTCAAGCTAGAGATGACTCAGTATCCTTTGCTTTTTGTTTTTGTGCCGGTGTTCAACACAAAAATAATTTCCTTGCTTATGAAAGTCATGCAATGAGTTTTGGCTCAGGGTTATAGGCACTTTACTGCAATCCCAGCCCCAGGCTACCTTGCAACTTAATATATTGTATTCTGTACAGATTAGCAAAGGCTTTCACTATCCAGGAAACAGTCACATGTTCAAAGCCATTATAAATTAGGAAGTACTGACTTTATTGTTTTAATTTTCCTTATAGTTTAAGTATTTAATCTCTACTGTTAAAAAAATCAAACGAAAGCTTTTCTTTGGAGCATATTCATGCAAAATTAACTACGTAATGAATAGCTCTGAAAAAGCTTAATTACAAATACTCTGTCAGGTTTCAGCTACTAGCTGCAATTAAATCTAAGTTAATTTTCAATGCATAGCATGAATTTACAACATGTATTAAATGTGAAGTTTAAAATTTTAAAAAACAAGTCTGATACATCCTACAAGGCAAAATGGAAGCTCATGAAATGATTGCAAAAAGCTGTATCAGACAACTGGTGTATCATGAAGCAAATCTGGAGAACGGAGAACTCAGACCGGCAAAAATAAACTAGTGTATGCTGTGTGGAGCTCCAGTCCTTTGGCCACCTGATGCAAAGAGCCGACTCACTGGGAAAGACCCTGATGCTGGGAAAGACTGAGGGCAGGAGAAGGAGGAGGCAGAGTATGAGATGGCTGGATGGCATCACCGACTCGATGGACACGACTCTGAGCAAGCTCCGGGAGATGGTGTAGGACAGGGAAGCCTGGCGTGCTGCAGTCCTTAGGGTCGTGAAGACTCAGACACGACTTAGCAACTGAACAACAGCAACAACGCGGTGGGGACAGACAGTGAGCAGTGAGATTGATCTTTCCACAAACACTGGGCGGCCGGGGCAGAAGGCAGCTGCGTGAGGCCCCTGTGACAGCCCCGGGCGCTGGCAGGGCCAGCGAGGCACAGAGAAGCGGCCGCTGAGGCCCCAGCCCGCAGGCTCCTCCATCCTGCAGCCCTGCTGCCGACTCCAGCCCGGCCTCCGTCTCTCCCTCTGCTGATACCCAGCAGAGACAGAGGGAGTACACTCTCGTGAAAATGGCTGGGACATCACACATAAGTATTTCAACTTCCCGCTTAGAGCGAGAAGCTTTATATGAAAAAGACCAAAGAGTTACACGCAGACAGAACCGGGCTGGGGGTCCCACTTCTCTGCCTCGAGCTGAGATATTTCCCACACATAAGCCCTCAGCACAGGCGTCCTTCATCGTCCACAAGAATGGGTGGGTTTTGAGGGATGCAGCACAAATACTGAGTGAAGTCAGGTCTAGAATAATGCACTTTAAAATTCATTCCTCTAAAAAATAAAATAAAATAAAATCCATGCCTCTAAACTGCTTTATCAGGCTTCCCAGGTGGCTCAGTGGCAAAGAACCCGCCTGCTGATGCAGGAGATGCAATCTGACTCCTGATCCAGGAAGACCCCCTGGAGGAGGGAATGGCAACCCACCCCAGTGTTCTCGCCTGGGAAATCCTGAGGACAGAGGAGCCTGGTGGGCTACGGTCCACGGGGTCACAAAGAGTCGGACACGACTTAGTGACTAAGCAACAGAGCTGCTTTCACACTTTAAAATCTTCTGTTTAATATTCTATAAAATTAAAGGCATGTTACCAAAAATGTGAGCCACCCTCTTTTAGTATTCAACAACTGCAACGTTTTTCAACGGAGCAGCCAGGCTCGGCGCAGCCGTGCCACGTAGCACACAGGAGCTCTCTTAACCTGAGGGGTCCAGCCTCCAATCACGTAGAGTTTATTGTCCACCGTGACAACTGCATGGCACGCCAGCTGCAGAGGAAGCGGAGACACCCTTTTCCAGGTGTCCCGGTCCACAGAGTACTTGTCAACACAGTTCGTGATGAGATACTGGCTTTTAACTTTCATCTGTCCTCCTATCACGTAGAGGTCGTTCCGGACGGCGCCCAGAGCGTACAGCTCTCGAAATTCTGCCGTGCATAACTTCTCCCAAAACTGGTTTCCTCTATCGTGGTACCTGTGAATTAACAGAGAGAGAACCAGGATTAGGTTCAACGTGAAAACAAGCTGCCAAAGAAACACAAGTTTCTTTTCCAAAACAACCTGATTTGGTTCTTCTAACTGGAGAGGAAGAAACATCAGTATTAGACAGTGGCGCGTGGTGGCGTTTGATCGCTAAGTTGTGCCTGGGAACCCCTGGAAAAATATGGCAAAGAAGAAGAACAAAGGTTCTGTTTGGAAACAGGTGAAAAAGTCATACGTGTTCTATTCAGAGAACAGCTTCTACATATAGGTTGCTTATTTATTGTACATCAAACATTTGGCAGTTGAACCTATTACAGGCGTTTTTCCCCAGCTGTTCTAGACCAACTCTTACATTCTTCCCCAGGCTGACGTTTTACTTCAGGTTGGACAGGGAAGTTGGAAGATTGTTCTTTTCAACCCAAAGATTGCTCTTTTCCCTCAGGTTTGTCTGGCTGGTCACAAACTGAACGCCGGCATTTATCAACCCTCAGGACAGCTGTCTTCTCAGTGATTTTAGGCAGGAAACCAGAGTTCCTAGCAGCACAGACAATATTTTCACCACTCCTTGGAAGTGTAGGGGATTTTAGAGAAGGGAGGATCGCGTGTCTACAGGCCAGATGAAGCCTGAAGCTCACTCTCTTGGATGCGTCACAAAGAAGGCCACGACCGTGGGGAAGCTCGCGGCGGCCTTTCAGAGGCCGTCGGTCGAAAGCCGACTGTCCTCAGCTGCTTGTCTACCAAAGCGTGAGGGACGAAAGGGATGGGGAGGTGTACTTTTAAAACAGAAACAACCGGCTACAGTGCAAATAATCCACCCCCTCTTTTCAGTCAAGAAGGATATCTGCGTGGAGACCTGTGAACTACAGAGCGGAGGCAAGCTGGAGAGTGTCTTGGCAAAGATGAGCAGCTTAAGACGCAGGCACGGCCGCGAAAATGCAGACGAAGGCGCTCACACTCATCACAAACCTCTGCTGGGTCCACTCCATGCTGCCCGCTGTGGTGCCTGTCTTTGCATGAGATGTTCCCTGGTGAGATGGGAATACCAGACCCCCTGACCTGCCTCCTGAGAAACCTGTATGCAGGTCAGGAAGCAACAGTTAGAACTGGACGTGGAACAACAGACTGGTTCCAAATAGGAAAAGGAGTACGTCAAGGCTGTATATTGCCACCCTGCTTATTTAATTTATATGCAGAGTACATCATGAGAAATGTCAGGCTGGATGAAGCACAAGCTAGAATCAAGATTGCCGGGAGAAATATCAATAACCTCAAATATGCAGATGACACCACCCTTATGGCAGAAAGTGAAGAGGAGCTAAAAAGTCTCTTGATGAAAGTGAAAGAGGAGAGTGAAAAAGCTGGCTTAAAGCTCAACATTCATAAAACAAAGATCATGGCATCCGGTCCCATCACTTCATGGCAAATAGATGGGGAAATAATGGAAACAGTGAGAGAGTTTATCTTTTGGGGGCTCCCAAATCACTGCAGATGGTGACCGCAGCCATGAAATTAAAAGACATTTGCTCCTTAGAAGAAAAGCTGTGACCAACCTAGACAGCGTATTAAAAAGCAGAGACAGTTACTTTGCCAACAAAGATCCGTATAGTCAAAACTATGGTTTTTCCTGTGGTCATGTATGGACATGAGAGTTGGACCATAAAGAAGGCTGATGCTTTTGAACTGTGGTGTTGGAGAAGACTTTTGAGAGTCCCTTGGACTGCAAGGAGATCCAACCAGTCAATCCTGAAGGAAATCAGTCCTGAATATTCATTGGAAGGACTAATGCTGACGCTCCAGTACTTTGGCCACCTGATGCAAAGAACTGAGCCACTGGAAAAGACCCTGATGCTGGGAGAGATTGAAGGCAAAGGAGCAGGGGATGAGGTAGGAAGAGACGGTTGGATGGCATCACCGACTCAACAGACATGAGTCTGGGCAAGCTCCGGGAGTTGGCGCTGGACAGGGAGGCCTGGTGCGCTGCAGTCCACGGGTCTGCAGGTTTGGACACCACTGATCGACGAAACAAAAATGACAAATCACAAGCCTGGCACTGACGTGCCCGTAGGTAGAACCTAAGACCTTAACTGTGCACACAGCACTGGGAACCTCATTCATGCCCCAGGCAACGCTTCTCACAATGACAAAGGCCCGTCTAGTCAAAGCTACGGTTTTTCCAGTAGGCAAGCACGGGTGTGAGAGTCGGACCATAAAGAAAGCTGAGCACCGAAGAATCGATGCTTTTGAACTGTGGTGCTAGAGAAGACCCGGGAGTCCCTGGAATGCAAGGGGATCCACCCAGTCAACCCTAAAAGAAGTCAACCCTGAATATGCAGTTGAAGGACTGACGCTGAAGCTGAAGCTCAAATACTTTGGCCACCTGATGCAAAGAGCCAACTCATTAGAAAAGACCCTGTTGCTGGGAAAGACTGGAGGCGGGAGAGGGAGGCAGCAGAGGATGAGACGGCTGGAGACCATCAGCGACTCAGTGGGCCTGAGACTGAGCCAGCTCCGGGAGCTGACGGAGGACAGGGGAGCCTGGCTGCTGCAGTCCATGGGGCCACAGGGAGATGCGACGTAGCACCTGAGCAAGAAGAGCAGCAAACGCTTCTGATTATCTCTTTATTCTGACAGTTTCATCACTGGGGGAAGTGAGGAGCGATGTGGGACAGCTCGTGGGTCACGCAAAACAGGGTAAGCTCAAGACAGAAAAGGAACGCAGGGGGCGTAGTTAGATGAACAGAGAGTGGGTTTTTGGAGACAGGTACGAGGTGAGACGTTTAAGGATGAAAACACAGACTTTGAGAGGACTGGCGGCTGTAAAGAAGGATCTCCGAGGGCAGAATCGCACTGAGGAAGAAAGCAGAGACCAAAAGGAACCTGAGGCTCCAAGGGGAAAAGCAACAGGAAGCGAGGGTCAGGGGCCGAGACCGCCCAGGAGACCCAGGCTCCCTCTCCCCCGGGGACCCGGGGTCCGAACCCACCCCTGCTCTGTCGCCGTGGGCAGAGATCAGAGGGGCAGTCACTGCCTGGGGTTTCCATGCCCGCCCCACTGCTGGGCAGAAGCAACATGCCTTCAACACGCGCGGGTGAGGGGCGCCCGCTGGAGCCTGAAGCGGTCCTGCAGTGCGAAGAGGTGACCGCAAGAGAGAGCCCTCTCCTTCTCTCTCTGTCCCCACTCTGCTGTCGAGGAGCACTTCCCAAGTGGAAAGTCTGAGAAAGTCTGGCTTAAGGGCCCCGAGAGGGGCTGGTGTGTAAGGAGAGCTTGCGGGCCTGCCTGCAGGGCTCTCGATCACCCAGGTCCGTCTCAGGGCGGAACTGCTGTCTCCAGTACAAGACCGGCCAGACGCCACTGTGGGCAGCCTCCTCTCCGCCTACAGTCCTAGGTTGAAGCCTTCTTTGGCTGCCAGCATTCCACAGTGTTAGAGGTTTAGGAAGCGGGTGTTAGTCGCCGGTCGTGTCCGACTCTTTGCGACCCCATGAACTGTAGCCCCTCAGGCCCCTCTGCCCGTGGGATTCTCCAGGCAAGGAGACTGGAGTGGGCTGCCATTTCCTTCTCCCAGAGGTTTAGGAGGGACCAGCTCATTAAGGGCACAGAATGAAAACTGACAGGACGCAGAATACATTTTGGTCAAGAAACAAATCACTTCTTCCTCTGAATTGTGAATTAGAGAGTGTCAGCAAAAAGAGTCGCTGTTAGTGAGCTTTTCTTCTTGTTAAAAGTTATGTGCAGCTCTTCAAACGCAAAGCGATCACAGCATATGGGTGAATGGTGAGAATTGGATGAAAACAGAGGAATCGTAACATATACACACTTGACTCACGCAGCTTCGTCTATAGCTTCTTAACAATGAAAGGGAAGTGAAAGTCGCTCAGTCGTGTCCGACTCTTGGCGACCCCATGGACCATATAGTCCATGGGATTCTCCAGGCCAGAACACTGGAGTAGGGAGCCTTTCCCTTCCCAACCCAGGGATCGAACCCAGGTCTCCCGCATCACAGGCAGATTCTTAGCAACGAAAGGGAGAAGGAAAACACTGTGGATGCTTTCACTATGAATTTCACCTCTATGTCAGACACACGGTCGCAGGGAATTCAGAACATGTGATTTAAAACATGACCTGCAGTAACTTCTGCCGCCAATGTCAAAGCCAGATAATGAGGACAAACTTACAAGCACATCGCTGGGCACCGACCTGTAGATTTGAGACCGCCCAGGAGACCCAGGCTCCCTCTCCCCCGGGGACCCGGGGTCCGAACCCACCCCTGCTCTGTCGCCGTGGGCAGAGATCAGAGGGGCAGTCACTGCCTGGGGTTTCCATGCCCGCCCCACTGCTGGGCAGAAGCAACATGCCTTCAACACGCGCGGGTGAGGGGCGCCCGCTGGAGCCTGAAGCGGTCCTGCAGTGCGAAGAGGTGACCGCAAGAGAGAGCCCTCTCCTTCTCTCTCTGTCCCCACTCTGCTGTCGAGGAGCACTTCCCAAGTGGAAAGTCTGAGAAAGTCTGGCTTAAGGGCCCCGAGAGGGGCTGGTGTGTAAGGAGAGCTTGCGGGCCTGCCTGCAGGGCTCTCGATCACCCAGGTCCGTCTCAGGGCGGAACTGCTGTCTCCAGTACAAGACCGGCCAGACGCCACTGTGGGCAGCCTCCTCTCCGCCTACAGTCCTAGGTTGAAGCCTTCTTTGGCTGCCAGCATTCCACAGTGTTAGAGGTTTAGGAAGCGGGTGTTAGTCGCCGGTCGTGTCCGACTCTTTGCGACCCCATGAACTGTAGCCCCTCAGGCCCCTCTGCCCGTGGGATTCTCCAGGCAAGGAGACTGGAGTGGGCTGCCATTTCCTTCTCCCAGAGGTTTAGGAGGGACCAGCTCATTAAGGGCACAGAATGAAAACTGACAGGACGCAGAATACATTTTGGTCAAGAAACAAATCACTTCTTCCTCTGAATTGTGAATTAGAGAGTGTCAGCAAAAAGAGTCGCTGTTAGTGAGCTTTTCTTCTTGTTAAAAGTTATGTGCAGCTCTTCAAACGCAAAGCGATCACAGCATATGGGTGAATGGTGAGAATTGGATGAAAACAGAGGAATCGTAACATATACACACTTGACTCACGCAGCTTCGTCTATAGCTTCTTAACAATGAAAGGGAAGTGAAAGTCGCTCAGTCGTGTCCGACTCTTGGCGACCCCATGGACCATATAGTCCATGGGATTCTCCAGGCCAGAACACTGGAGTAGGGAGCCTTTCCCTTCCCAACCCAGGGATCGAACCCAGGTCTCCCGCATCACAGGCAGATTCTTAGCAACGAAAGGGAGAAGGAAAACACTGTGGATGCTTTCACTATGAATTTCACCTCTATGTCAGACACACGGTCGCAGGGAATTCAGAACATGTGATTTAAAACATGACCTGCAGTAACTTCTGCCGCCAATGTCAAAGCCAGATAATGAGGACAAACTTACAAGCACATCGCTGGGCACCGACCTGTAGATTTCAACGTTCTTGCTCTTCTGCCTGGAGAGTTTAGAGGCGCTGGCTTCCCCGGCCACGATGACAGTGTTGTCCTCCATGATGACGCCGGCACACACGGTGCCCAAGCCCTCCCCGTACCTGGGGGACGAGATGAAGTAAGTTTTCCGCGACGCAGGGTCATAGCAAAAGCTGGCATCCCCGTAGTTCCTGTGTCTGGACCGGATCCCTGAAGCGTTGGTGCCGATGCACAGCAGGAGGCTGGTGGTCTCCATGCCGTAACGAAGGTTCGGGCCATGCGGCTGCGGCGTCTTGATGGCTTTGAACGCGTTCTGAATGAGGTCAATGCAGTTCGCGTCGCAGAGGAGCACCGTGTTCCTCCTCAGGGCGTGTCTCAGAAAGGAAGGGCTGACCAGCTGCAGCCTCACCTGCTTCAAAAGCTCCGCGAGGTGCTCCGCGCGTCGGTCCAGGCGATGATTGACCCACCGCAGGACGAGGTCCAGAATGCTCTCCTCTCGGGACACGTTCAGGTCGTCCGACTGAATAAGCGTCAGGAGCTGGTGCGCCTCCACTTCCAGGATCTCTTCGTGTAAGCTCACCTCGGCAAAGTGCTGGTGCAAATATTTCCTCGACTGATCGGCTAAGTCTTCAGCTCCAATCTGCTTTGCAAAGTAATAGATGCCGACACAGTTGGAGGCATCCATGTGGGCCATCATGTGCTTCTGACACGCCTGGAAGACGTCCTCCATCTGCATGAAGTAGGCAGCCAGGGCCACCGTCTGCACGTTGGCGTTACTGACCTCCAGAGCCGCGTGGTACATGTAGCGGAGGATCACCGCCACGCTCTCCGCCGTGATGTCGTGAAGCACCACCTCCCTCTGGCTGCACTCGAGCAGCCCGCAGGTGAACATGGCTTTGAAATACGGGCTAAAGGCAGCCAGGACCAGCCTGTGGCAGGGGAACGGCTCCCCTTCCGCGACGATCACAACGTCGATCATCTCCGCCGACTCTTTCATGCTCTCAATTTTATTCAGCAAGTTCAAGCTGTGCTGGTATTTTTCCTTCCCCTCAGGCTTGCACTCCATGGCGTCCTCTCCAGTGTCTGCGTAGGCCTCCTTTAAATGTAGCTTGATTCCCGAGGGCCTGTTTGCATGTCTGATTGCTCACCAAGCAACAGAGATGTCAGGAAGCGCTCCTGGGGGGAAGGAAAAAGAAAAAGATTCTCTGACATTTAAACATGCAGCATCACTTCTAAGAGGCATTTATAAGAAAACATTCACTCCAAGCTGAGACTTTTCATACCGAGACCACCACTAGGGCGCCTCCCCGGTGGCCGAGCAGTGAAGAGCCCAGCTGCCGAGCGGGAGACTCGGGTTCAGTCCCTGGGTCGAGAAGGTCCCCTGGAGAAGGAAATGGCAACCCACTGCAGGATGCTTGCCCAGGAAATCCCACAGACAGAGGCGCCTGGCGGGCTACAGTCCACAGGGTCGCAGAGTCAGACAGACTTAGTGAGTAAACAGCAACAGAAGACACTGGTTGTAAAAAAAGAGAAAAACCAATACATTATTAACCACGAACAATATTTCTCTAACTAGTGGCAGAGATTTTTCTAGGAGGGCTGGGAAGACCTTCCTGCCAAGGTGAATGAAGAGAGAACAGATGGACACCTTTAAGAAACACTAATTTTACTTGTGTATCTGTGGCTCGGCCTCAGTCGCTGGGCGGCTCTCTCGGCCACGGGCTGCGTGGGCCTCCCGGTCCAGGGGTCTGCCGTGCTGCATGGGCCCTGGGGCGTGGGGGCTTCAGGAACTGTGGCACATGGCTTCGTGCCCCCGCTCCCCGAGGCGTGTGGAATCTTCCCAGACCAGGGATCGAGCCTGTGTCCCCCGCACTGGCAGGCAGACTCTCGACCACTGGACCAGCAGGGGGTCGAGGTGGGCATCTTTCGTGTGTCCACTTCCTGTTACCAGACTCAGCTGACCCTCAGGTGGACGACCGGGGTCATCAGGAGACAGTCTCTCTGTGAAGATGCAACCCCATCACCCCAAAGGTTACATGCGCTGCCCTCCAAAGCCCACCCAGATGTGATCACAGCCAGTCTGCAAAATCACAAGGGGCCATGCGAGCTGGCTGGAAAAGCAGTCCACTAAAATTCTGCTCAGACTTTGTCGTGGAGTAAATACTTCAAAATAGGGCTTGGGAAAGCAAAGCACAGCCAAGCGTCTGTCGATGTGAGAACTCAGAGCACTTGAAATTTACAACTAAATCGTCCTAAACTTACAAAACCCACAAGAGTCACCCCCTTTCTCTGACCCTCCCTTGGCTCTTCCCTCTCTCCCAGAGGCAGAGGCAGAGGCGGAATTACTTCTTGCCTGAAAAGGCACAAGTCTAATTAAAAATTTCTTTAAGCTTGTCTCAGCTTCACCTTTCCCAGGGGAACCGAAGCTAATTACCATTTTGCTCTAAGGAACGACATTCCCAGAGTCAGAAGCCCTGGATGGGAGGAGTGGATCTCAAGCCCCTGCCACCTCGTCCAGTGGTAACGTGGCCAAAGCTGTACACAGCAAGAATTAACATCAATGGCAGAAACGTCAGCAGACGAGCTGAGAAAGAAGGGGTGGTGATAATTTCAACACCATGAAAGCAGAATCTGTCAGCTATAAAGGTTATCAGTTCACTTCAGTTCAGTCGCCCAGTCGTGATCGACTCTTTGTGACCCCATGAATCGCACCACGCCAGGGCTCCCTGTCCATCACCAACTCCCGGAGTTTACCCAGACATGTCCATCGAGTCCATGATGCCATCCAGCCATCTCATCCTCAGTCGTCCCCTTCTCCTCCTGCCCCCAATCCCTCCCACCATCGGAGTCTTTTCCAATGAGTCAACTCTTCGCATGAGGTGGCCAAAGTACTGGAGTTTCAGCCTTAGCGTCATTCCTTCCAAAGAAATCCCAGGGTTGATCTCCTTCAGAGTGGACTGGTTGGATCTTCTTGCAGTCCAAGGGACTCTCAAGAGTCTTCTCCAACACCACAGTTCAAAAGCATCAATTCTTTGGCGCTCAGCCTTCTTCACAGTCCGACTCTCACATCCATACATGACCACAGGAAAAACCGTAGCCTTGACTAGACGGACCTTAGTTGGCAAAGTAATGTCTCTGCTCTTGAATATGCTATCTAGGTTGGTCATAACTTTTCTTCCAAGGAGTAAGCATCTTTTAATTTCATGGCTGCAGTCACCATCTGCAGTGATTTGGGAGCCCCCCAAAATAAAGTCTGACACTGTTTCCACTGTTTCCCCATTTGTTTGCCATGAAGCGATGGGACTGGATACCATGATCTTCGTTTTCTGAATGTTGAGCTTTAAGCCAACTTTTTCACTCTCCTCCTTCACTTTCATCAAGAGGCTTTTTAGTTCCTCTTCACTTTCTGCCATAAGGGTGGTGTCATCTGCATATCCAAGGTTATTGATATTTTTCCCAGCAATCTTGATTCCAGCTTGTGCTTCTTCCAGTCCAGCGTTTCTCGTGATGTACTCTGCATATAAGTTAATAAGCAGGATGACAATATACAGCCTTGACGTACTCCTTTTCCTATTTGGAACCAGTCTGTTGTTCCATGCCCAGTTCTACCTGTTGCTTCCTGACATGCATACAGGTTTCTCAAGAGG
>SJYG01000305.1:874103-884167 GCA_006410535.1 Litocranius walleri | reverse complement strand
TGCAGCACTTTTACAGCATCATCTTTCAGGATTTGAAACAGCTCAACTGGAATTCCATCACCTCCACTAGCTTTGTTCGTAGTGATGCTTCCTAAGGCCCACTTGACTTCACATTCCAGGATGTCTGGCTCTAGGTGAGTGATCACACCATCATGATTATCTGGGTTGTGAAGATCTTTTTTGTACAGTTCTTCTGTGTATTCTTGCCACCTCTTCTTAATATCTTCTGCTTCTGTTAGGTCCATACCATTTCTGTCCTTTATCGAGCCCATCTTTGCATGAAATGTTCCCTTGGTCTCTCTAATTTTCTTGAAGAGATCTCTAGTCCTTCCCATTCTGTTGTTTTCCTCTATTTCTTTGCATTGATCGCTGAGGAAGGCTTTCTTATCTCTTTTTGCTATTCTTTGGAACTCTGCATTCAGATGGGTATATCTTTCCTTTTCTCCTTGGCTTTTCGCTTATAACCTTGAAAGGTTATAAGCTTTCTAAATTTCTGTAATCCGGTAAAGTGTTAGAAATCTCATCTGTCTGAATGAGCCATGGCACATTTTCGATGTTGAATTAAAGTTCATTTCAGGAAACAAGTGTTAAGCATGAAAGGAATGTTTAATGATATGATAGCAACTGTAAGACCTAAAAAATGACTGTGCTCAAGGGTGTTGAATCATAGTGACTAGCCAGTCCTAGAAACCGTACACTTGAGATGAGAATACAGCCCTCCTCGACGGATTTTCTGGCAGTAAATGGCTCAGCTGGCTTCCGTGACGGCTCGGTGGTGAAGAGCTTCCCTTCCCAGGTTCGATCCCTGGGTCGGGAAGATCCCCTGGAGGAGAAAGTGGCAACCCAGTCCAGTCTTCTTGCCTGGGAAAGCCCATGGACAGAGGAGCCTGGTGGGTTACAGCCCATGGGGGTCCCGGAGAGTCAGCTACGACTTAGCAGTTGAGCAGCAATAAGAATAGAACAATGGCTCAGCTATATGCCAGTAAGAAGTTAAACTTCATTTGTAAGCGTTTTCAGGCTGAAAGTGAACCTTTGCTTTTTGCTTTGTTGTAGATTTTTACAAAGAGAATCCAATTACGGGTAATTAGGCAGTCATTATCTTTCTGAGCTCTCCTGCAACACATCACGAAGCATATTATGTAGACTTCTTTATACATAAACACATCAGTCAGCTCTAGAGATGACAGCTGTTGCCTCAGCCTAAAAAGTGTAACACTAGTCTTATAAGGAAATAAATGTTTGAAGATTTCCATTCCATCTGCTGACGTGTAAGACTTTCAGAGGCACCTGCCCCACAGTGCTGGAAGGCCACGCGCAAGCTTCCCGGTGGCGTTGCGGGACCTCCCACCGTCAGGGCCTCCCACGGTCAGGGCCTCCCACGGTCAGGGCCTCCCACGGTCAGGGCCTCCCACGGTCAGGGCCTCCCACGGTCAGGGCCTCCCACGGTCAGGGCCTCCCACGGTCAGGGCCTCCCACGGTCAGGGCCTCCCACGGTCAGGGCCTCCCACGGTCAGGGCCTCCCACGGTCAGGGCCTCCCACGGTCAGGGCCTCCCACGGTCAGGGCCTCCCACGGTCAGGGCCTCCCACGGTCAGGGCCTCCCACGGTCAGGGCCTCCCACGGTCAGGGCCTCCCACGGTCAGGGCCTCCCACGGTCAGGGCCTCCCACGGTCAGGGCCTCCCACGGTCAGGGCCTCCCACGGTCAGGGCCTCCCACGGTCAGGGCCTCCCACGGTCAGGGCCTCCCACGGTCAGGGCCTCCCACGGTCAGGGCCTCCCACGGTCAGGGCCTCCCACGGTCAGGGCCTCCCACGGTCAGGGCCTCCCACGGTCAGGGCCTCCCACGGTCAGGGCCTCCCACGGTCAGGGCCTCCCACGGTCAGGGCCTCCCACGGTCAGGGCCTCCCACGGTCAGGGCCTCCCACGGTCAGGGCCTCCCACGGTCAGGGCCTCCCACGGTCAGGGCCTCCCACGGTCAGGGCCTCCCACGGTCAGGGCCTCCCACGGTCAGGGCCTCCCACGGTCAGGGCCTCCCACGGTCAGGGCCTCCCACGGTCAGGGCCTCCCACGGTCAGGGCCTCCCACGGTCAGGGCCTCCCACGGTCAGGGCCTCCCACGGTCAGGGCCTCCCACAGCGCAGGCAGCTCAGCCTCGCTGGCTCCTACAGCGTGTCTGGACGGTGCCGCAGGGGCGCGGGGCACCGGGGACCCAAGCCCTGCGACTGCAGCCGAGGATTCGTACCTTTCAGGCAGGAACCAAGCCACCTTTGCTGAACCTTTCGGCTTAGGACTAGTTTCATAAAAACAGAAGTGACATTCGTTTCAAAGAGGTTAGAAACGGAACCCCCGCTCCCCGTGGACGGGTTTTCTGGTTTTCAGCCTCCATCTTGTTTATCTGTGCATTTGGCTGCGCCACTGTGGAACGTGGTGCTTTGGTCTTCGGGTGGCATGCGGACCCTTCGTTGCGACGTGTGGCATCCAGTTCGTTGCCTGGGGGTGGAACCCGGCCCCCTGCGTGGGCCTGCTGAGTCTTACCGCCAGACCACCAGGGAAGGCCTGGGGCCAGTTTTCTTGGTAAACACGTCACAGGCACACGCAGCTCCAGACCCACAGTGCCAGCGCGCCCTCAAGGGGCACCCAGCCTGCCTCCCTTGGGGCAGGGTGGGTGGGACTCCCCCCACGCCCCTCGCCCTGAGGCTGCTTCAGGGGCCGGCGGGAGCCTGATTCTGGCCTGACTGCTCAGCCTCTGGGGCAGTGGCCGGGGGCGTCCGCGTGCTACACAGATGAGGTGCCTGACCCTCGGCACCGTGTGCCCACAGCCGGCAGGAGGACGGGGCCAGGACAGGAGAGGCGGCGGCGCTCCAGACGCGCCTCGTGTCTGCACGCCTCAGTTCAGAGGGCGACGCCGCTCCCTCGATGTCTGAGCACGCGCGCGTGGTGGGCGCTGCAGGCACTCAGGAGGCCTCACGAGCACGAGCGGCCCATGCGTGAGCACGAGGCAGCGCAGCGTAAGGAGCTGCCAGCATATTGCGCAGTTTCACTCTTGGTGCACGCTTACGTCCTCTTTACTGTACTGTGGAGCAAAAGAATTGTAGAAATTTCCAATGTTGCTCATTTCTCCTTGATAGAAGGCGGAAAGCATAAGTCAACTCTTTTGAATTTACCTCTTCACATTCAGTGACCAGAGCATATTATAACCAGAGGAACTGAGTCTTGAACCCAGGCTCCAGAGCCTGCCCTCTTAATCAGCCCCCTAAAGCAAGCACCTGACTACAGCCGGAGAGGAAGTCTCAGGCTCCGTGGAATTTCTGTCTGAGTTCAGCGCTGCCACTGCAATGCAGGGCTTCACTTCAATCGCTCAGTCGTGTCTGACTCTTTGTGACCCCATGAACTGCAGCCCGCCAGGCCTCCTTGTCCATCACCAACTGCCGGAGTCTACCCAAACCCATTTAACTGAGTCTTGAACCCAGGCTCCAGAGCCTGCCCTCTTAATCAGCCCCCTAAAGCAAGCACCTGACTACAGCCGGAGAGGAAGTCTCAGGCTCCGTGGAATTTCTGTCTGAGTTCAGCGCTGCCACTGCAATGCAGGGCTTCACTTCAATCGCTCAGTCGTGTCTGACTCTTTGTGACCCCATGAACTGCAGCCCGCCAGGCCTCCTTGTCCATCACCAACTGCCGGAGTCTACCCAAACCCATTTCCATTGAGTTGGTGATGCCATCCAGCCATCTCATCCTCTGTCGTCCCCTTCTCCTCCTGCCTCCAATCCCTCCCAGCATCAGGGTCTTTTCAAATGAGTCAGCTCTTCGCATGAAGTGGCCAAAGTACTGGCGTTTCAGCTTCAACATCAGTCCCTCCAATGAACAGGACTGATTTCCTTTAGGATGGACGGTTGGATCTTCTTGCAGTCCAAGGGACTCTCAAGAGTCTTCTCCAACACCACAGGTGCAAAAGCATCAATTCTTTGGCACTCAGATTTCTTTATAGTCCAACTCTCACATCCATACATGACCACTGGAAAAACCATAGCCTTGACTATATGGACCTTTGTTGGCAAAGTAATGTCTCTGCTTTTTAATATGCTATCTAGGTTGGTCATAACTTTCCTTCCAAGGAGTGTCTTTTAATTTCATGGCTGCAGTCACCATCTGCAGTGATTTTGGAGCCCCCAAAATAAAGTCAGCCACTGTTTCCCCATCTATTTGCCATGAAGTGATGGGACCGGATGCCATGATCTTAGTTTTCTGAATGGCGAGCTTTAGGCCAGCTTTTTCATGCTCCTCTTTCACCTTCACCACAGGGCCCTTTAGTTCCTCTTTGCTTTCGGCCATAAGGGTGGTGTCGTCTGCGTATCTGAGGCTGATGCAGGGGCAGCCACAGACAGCGTGTAACAGATGAGCACTGCTCTTTGCCAGAAATAAATGCTTTACAGACACGGAAACTTACATTTCGTACATTTTCACATCATGAAATATTCTTCTTCTTTTGGTTTTAAAAAGCCATTTAAAATGATGAAATTCGTTCTGAGCTCGTGGGCTATACAGAAGAGGCAGCAGGACAACAAGCCTGCACTGCTGTCAGGAGGAAGCCCGCCGTCCAGACCCTGCCTGGCGCCCGGCCTGCAAATCTCTGCTCCGGTCCAGCTGGAGAGTTTGAGACAGGGAAGGCTCAGAGTCCTATTTTAAAAAGATCATCTGGTTGTATCCCCAAGATTCCCAAAGATACATCAATTTTCTAAATAAATGTTTGGATACAGTTTCTCTGCCCCAAACACTGGCTTCAACAACAACAACAACAAATAATAATACTTTTCACAGTTGGAAGAAACATCTGTGACTTTTTTAGATGACAGCGTATATTTAAGCATCTGTTCCTTCATACCGCGGGCTCCCTGGTGGCTAGTCAGTAAAGCGTCTGCCTGCAACGCGGGAGACCTGGGTTCAATCCCTGGGTCGGGAAGATCCCTGGAGAAGGAAATGGCCACTCACTCCAGTGTTCTGGCCTGCAGAATCCCATGGATGGAGGCGCCTGGTGGGCTACAGTCCATGGGGTTGCAAAGAGTCAACCACGGCTGAGAGACTTCACTGGTTTACTTTCCTTCTAACCACCTTTTATACCACTCCCGAAAGCTACTCTAATTGCTATGGATTTACAGACCAAATGACTTTCCTGGTGAAACTCTGGAAAATGCTTGGGCAGTTAAATGTTTCAATAAGTGTTCCCAGAATTGTTTCTTGTACGCAAAATCTGCATAGAAGACACTGGTATTGCAGACGGGGGCTTTAAAGTGAGGCGGTCCTGGGTCTGGGAGTCCCTGGTGGCTCAGACGGTAAAGAATCTGCCTGCAGTGTGGGAGACCTGGATTCGATCCTTGGGTCGGGAAGAACCCCTGGCGAAGGGAATAGCAACCCACTCCAGTATTCTTGCCTGGAGAATTCCATGGACAGAGGAGCCTGGCGGGCTACAGTCTATGGGGTCGCAAATTGTCAGACATGATTGACCGACTCACACTCACACCCCACAATCCTGGGTCTGAGTTGAGCCATTTACTTGCTGTCATCCTAGAACATGGAACCTTTCTGCATGTCGGTTTCTGCATCAGGAAGATGCGGGCGCTGTATATAAATAAAGTATTCAGAGCTGGGTCAGTCCTTTGGGCCAAGGTGCTTATGGGGGGTAGCAGTGTGGGCTTTCTCTTGGGTTCCTGAGTCCTGGGTTCTGCGACCTTGCTGTGCCATTTACAACACAAGCAAGTTTCTTAGCCTCTGTCTGATTCCTGACCTGAGACTAGTGTCAAGAATTACATAAGAATAGTTGGGAGAATCAAATAAGGCCATGCTTCTCCAATGTGTAATTTGCTTGGTGAAGCTGAATACACCTGTGCATTTTGGAACAATAAAAAAGTTTGGGCTCCTAGACAAACTGCTTGTGGGCACAGATGCGGCTCACCAGTGAAAGAACTGACAGCGACTTTTTTTTTGGGGATTGGGGCACAGAAGGCATTCTCCCTTCATCAGCAAAAGAAAGCTGTGCAAGCGTTCTCAGTGGCATCAATGGGGAGTTATTCTCTGCTCCAATTTATAGAAGACTGAATTGGTGCGCCCATGTTAATAGTGCCCATGACAATGGGGAAATGAGTAGCAGAGATGAATATGTCAGAAGAATAAAGCTGATTGCTCTGCAAGTCCAGCACGCACTTTCACCCACGTCCAGAATACTTTAAGTGGATTTTGCTATGAAGTTTAACGGGACATAAGAATGTGAGTCTGCTTAGACTGCCAGTGCTGTGCTCTTACGATGTTTCGTTTCATAATCTGTATATTATCTTGAAAGTTGTTCAGTCACTCAGTCGTGTCCAACTCTTTGCGACCCCGTGGACCGCAGCACGCCAGGCCTCCCTGCCCATCACCAACTCCTAGAGTTTACTCAGACTCATGTCCACTGAATCGGTGATGCCATCCGACCCTCTGTGAATAATGATTCATACTTGACCATGCCTCTATGTTTTGCTGAAGTCAAAAGCAGTTTAAATTCAGAGCAGCACTGTTTGAATCAGCGAAACTTTGGAAAGAGCCTAAATAGCCAATAACGGGAGAACAGATAGACTATAGCACATTCACTCAGGAGAATGTTGTAGAGTAGCTGAAAAGAGCTTGGAGAAGCTTAAGAAAACAGTGAGCTAAGGCTACGTGTGTCAACATGGATCACAAACCTCAGCGTGTGAAAAGACTGTGAAGAACAGGGCCTGCGTGCCGTTGACGTCTTGTTCAAAATATGCCAACAATATTACGCACTGCAGTAGAGTGAACGTGGAAGGCACATTATGACAAAGGAGAGACAGACATTTGGTGGGTGGTGAAGGGCTTCAGGGAGTCCTGCTCTGCTATTTTCAGAGCTGCCCTGTGAGCCTGACATTGTGTTGGAATGAGGTCATGGAACTCCCCTGGCTGCCCAGGGGTTAGAGCTCTCTGTTCCCAGGGCCGAGGGCGCAGGTTCAATCCCTGGTCGGGGAAATAAGACCCCACGTCCCACACAGTGCAACCAGAAAATAAACACATAAAGAAGAAAGTGAGAAGAATTGCATATTCTTTAAGGATACGCGCAACTGTAGCGGAATACAAAGAAATGAAAGGTGGCTGTGAAAACGCCTTCAGGGCCGCGGCAGGGAGGGCACAGCTGGAGGGGGCGCACGCAAGGAGCTCTGACTGAATAACCCACGTTTAATTGCATCAGTTGCACGGTGAGCACCCGATGCATTTTATTATTATTCCTTGCTGAGCGCTGAGGAATTGATGCTTTTGAACTGTGGTGTTGGAGAAGACTCTTGAGAGTCCCTTGGACTGCAAGGAGATCCAACCAGTCCATTCTGAAGGAGATCAGTCCTGGGACTTCTTTGGAAGGAATGATGCTAAAGCTGAAACTCCAGTACTTTGGCCACCTCATGAGAAGAGTTGACTCATTGGAAAAGACTCTGATGCTGGGAGGGATTGGGGGCAGGAGAAGGGGACGACCGAGGATGAGATGGCTGGATGGCATCACCGACTCAATGGATGTGAGTCTGAGTGAACTCTGGGAGTTGGTGATGGACAGGGAGGCCTGGCGTGCTGCGGTTCATGGGGTAAGAAAAAGTCAGACATGACTGAGCAACTGAACTGAACTGAATGCCTTTTTGCATGTCTTAAATATTGCATAAACTAAGTTTAAAATTAAAATTTGTATTAACAGTAGAGAAACTTACAAACTTTGAAAATGTAACCTACATTATAAACCCCATTAGTGTGTGTATATAGAGAGAGACAGACAGACAGGATATACAGACACATTATGAATCTCCTTTCAAACCTGTCACTGTGCAGGCAACCTAACTTACGAGTCACTGGAAAATCCAAAAGCTTACACCCACTTCTCCAGTCTGAATGCGAACTGCCTTGGGAGAAAGGCAGGAATAATGTCTTCCTACATCTGCTTTAGTAGGAAAAGAAGTTACTGGATTCCTGAATTAGTGTATATATTTTTTTCCCCACAGACATGTTCAGCATGTGAGGAGGTTATAATCTGAAATGATAGAGTTGGTCAACAGCAAAGCCTTGAATTTTATTGATGAAAAAGACTGACGGCCTAAGAAATTACGCGGTTAGAGTCCCAAATACCAGCCTAAAACCCCTTTGAACAAATTTTGGTTGGCAAGCCCAGGAAGGTCAACGCGACCTCAGAAAGTGATGCCTGAGTTCCAGAGGACCACACAGCCCTTCTGGGAGCTGGTGACTCTGTGCATGAAATCAGTCTCCCCACATTCACAGAAGTCATGAGCCAATTTTCACCAGCACCAGTGGCACCCAGGCGTCAGAAGGCCCTCTGAGCGGGCGCTCCCAGCCCCGCCTGCCTCACTGACTGACTTGGCTTCCTTGTGTTGCCGGGGTCTTCGTGGTGGTGAACCCTTGGCTCTTCCAGGGCGGTCAGCCTCACATGTTCTTCTCTGTGTCTGCAGCACCTTTCATCTGCTTCTGCCTCAAAAAATGGACTGCTCTTCAAAATTCAGCCCAGTTACCACGCCCTCAGTGAAGCCGTTGAGGCTCTGCCTTGCTTTTTACCTTGAAGCACAGCAGAGCCTGCGCTGTTGTTCAGCTCAGTTGCTCAGCCGTGCCCGACTCTTCGACCCCACGGCCTGCAGCACGCCAGGCCTCCCCGTCCCTCACCACTCCTGGAGTTCACCCAAACTCATGTCCATCGAGTCAGTGATGCCATCCAGCCATCTCATCCTCTGTCATCCCCTTCTCCTCCTGCCCTCAGTCTTTCCCAGCATCAGGGTTTTTTCCAATGAGTCAGCTCTTCACATCAGGTGGCCAAATTCAGCTTCAGCATCAGTCCTTCCAATGAACACCCAGGGCTGATCTCCTTTAGGATGGACTGGTTGGATCTCCTGCAGCCCAAGGGACTCTCAGGAGTCTTCTCCATCACAGTTCAAAAGCACTGTTGTTACCGCAGTTTATTTATGTATCCACGCTCCTCCCTTTTCACTGGAGATCACAGTGACCGTAGGGGCTCCGATCTTAACCCATCTATACTCTTTTTAAAAACATTATTTATTTATTTGGCGGTGCTGGGTCTTCGCTGTGGCATGTGGCTTCTAGTTCCCCTTCCAGGAGTCAAACCTGGGCCCCCTGCATCGGGAGAGCAAACTCACAGCTGCCAGGCCACCTGGGAGGTCTCTCCTTTTGGTTATTAACGTCTGTCTGTGACAATTGCATGGCACAGCAGAGCTGCTCAACATGGTCTGTACAATTAAATGAATGCTTTGCTTAGCCCTAAATTACAAGTTCATAGCTTTTATGTTTGTTATTAACCAATATCTTGAAGATGTTTTCTTTCTATGTATGAAAGCAGCGCTTGATTCTCGAAGTTGCTATCCCTTTGTCTAAGGCAAGTAAATGCTGCAGAATCATTGCCTTGATTTCCTTGCCTACAGCTTGACAGATTCTGACATCCAGGTCTCCGGCCCTCAAAATCAGTACCCAGTCACCGTGTGCTCAGGAATTTGGCCCCGGCCCCTGTTCTTAGGGGCCTGAAACCAGAGATAGCAAATCGGCAGCGCACAGACTTTTTTTGGTAACTTGTCAACATGCAAAGCTGACATATTCCAGCACCCACTGAAAAAAAAAAAAAAAAGGAAGACAGGGCAACAGGGGGTTCTTAATTTGCACAGCGAGGCCACTGGCAGGCCTTGGCAACCCCACCTCTCAGACCCGGCTTCCCTGGTGGCACAGTGGGGAAGAGTCTGCCTACAATGCATGAGGCCCAGGTTCATCCCTGGATGGGGAAAATCCCCTGGAGAAGGGAATGGCGACCCACTCCAGTATTCTTGCCTGGAGAATCCCATGGACAGAGGAGCCTGGTGGGCTACAGTCCACGGTCGCAGAGTCGGAAAGGACTGGGCGACTCTTAACACACAGCCCGCAGACCTCCGGCAGGCCTTGAGTGACGCCCCTCACAGGGGACACGCCCCCATTCCCCACGCCCCCCGTTCCCCACGCCCCCTCCCGGCCTGACCCTGCCCTCCCCCCCCCCCCC
>SJYG01000305.1:836838-872079 GCA_006410535.1 Litocranius walleri | reverse complement strand
GCGGGGCGAGGGACCGGGCCGGCGGGGCGAGGGACCGGGACGCGCGGGGCGAGGGACCGGGCCGGCGGGGCGAGGGACCGGGCCGGCGGGGCGAGGGACCGGGCCGGCGGGGCGAGGGACCGGGCCGGCGGGCGCCCCGCCCCAGGGGGGTCGCGCTACTTACGGGGCTGCCCGCCGGAGGCGCGGCCGCACTCGCTCCGCTGGGGCCGCCGCGGTGGCGCCTGCCCGACGAGGGCCGAGCGGGGCGCATATAAATAGACGCCGCGGGGAGGGCGCGCGGGCCGCGGGCAGGGAAGCGACCTGGCAGCTCCGCGCGGACAGCTGCTCGCCCTCCGCGCCCGCCCCGGGCGCAGGCACCGCGCGCCGTCGGGCCTGCGTGTGGACACGCGCGTTGCAGGGGCCTCGCGCCCGGGCCTCGTGGCGAGCTCGGGAGGTCCCAGCCGTCGCCCCCAGTCGTTTCTGCGTCCTTTGCGGCTGTTCCGGCCTGACGCGCTGGGAGCCCTGCGGTCCCGCCGGGCCCACGGAGCTCACCCTGGGCCACACTGCAGCCAGATGCCAACACCTCCCCAGAGGCCACGAGCTCTGCCCTGTCCACCTGGGCGTGCTGGCCCTGCAGGGAGCTCAGGGTCAGGGACTGGGCACTGACGCGGGTGACGGTGGGCAGCGCTGGAGAGGCAGGGAGCAGGCGTCCTAGCTGGCCTCCCGCCTGGAGGCCCCGTGACCTTCCGTGAGAGCTCAGACTCCAGACGGCAGTTGGGCCTGTTCAGTCGCTCAGTCCTCTCCCACTCTTTGCAGCCGCCAGGCTTCTCTGTCTATGGGATTTTCCCAGGCCCTCCTCCAGGGGATCTTCCTAACCCAAGGATCGAACCTGCAGTCTCCTGCATGGCAGGGAGGTTCTTTACCGTCTGAGCCACCAGGAAAGTCCCAGGCACTCCCCGGGAACAGCAGACTGGCCTCTAACGCAGCCAGCTCACACCTGCGCTGTTAGAGACCTGATGCTTGCAGGTCCTGTGATAGCCACCCTGTCCCCAAGCGGTTTTCTCCTGAGGAGGCAGGTGGCCTTAAAGGAGAGGGTGGGAGGATTTGAGAGACTAGCACTGAAATGTACACAGGACCATATGTAAACAGATGGCCAGTGCAAACTGAAAGAAGCAGGCAGCTCGGCACCCAGAGTCAAAGAAGCAGACAGCTCGGCACCCAGAGTCAAAGAAGCAGGCAGCTCAGCACCCAGAGTCGGTGCTCTGGGACAGCCTAGAGGAGCGAGTGGGGAGGGAAGTCAGAGGGGGTTGAGGATGGGATGAGGGGGACCCATGTATATCCGTGGCTGATTCATGTTGATGTATGGTAAAAACCATCACAATATTGTAATTATCCTCCAATTAAAATTAATAAACATTAAAAAAAAATGCAGACTCCTCTCCCCACAGGTCTTGAAATCGGGCCATGGTCACCTCTCTCTGCTGATACTGTGTTGTGTCCTAAGCCAGAGGCAGGAACCACGTGTCTTTTGGAGGCTCTCTCACTGCAAGAACCTGTCACGGGGAAGCGTGGAGAAGGGAGTGCCGTCTGTCTGCTAAGCTTTGTCTTCCCGTTCCTGGGGTGACGAGCCCCTTAGACAGCCCAGCCTGGGGGTGGCCAGGGCTGCACACAGTTTAGTCTAATAGATTCCAGGGGGGTTGGAAAGGTCACGAACCTTCTAGAAGCCAAACTTCTCTCCACATCCTGAGATGATCTAATTTCCCCAGCAATGAGTTCCTCAGACCCTGGGCACATGAATAATCAAATCTCTCTTGAGGCAGAGTCCAGCTCTTTTCTCAACAGGCCTGACTAATTGTTCCTGTCTGTGGGATTATTAAGCGACTGTTCAGTTCAGTTCAGTTCAGTTCAGTCACTCAGTCGTGTCTCTTTACTACAGGAACCGCAGCACGCCAGGCCTCCCTGTCCATCACCAATCCCGGAGTTCACTCAAACTCAGGTCCATTGAGTTGGTGATGCCATCCAGCCATCTCATCCTCTGTCATCCCCTTCTCCTCCTGCCCTCAATCTTTCCCGGCATCAGGATCTTTTCCCATGAGTCAACTCTTCTCATCAGGTGGTCAAAGTATTGGAGTTTCAGCTTCAGCATCAGTCCTTCCAAAGAAATCCCAGGGTTGATCTCCTTCAGAATGGACTGGTTGGATCTCCTTGCAGTCCAAGGGGCTCTCAAGAGTCTTCTCCAACACCACAGTTCAAAAGCATCAATTCTTCAGCAAAAGAAAGGTAAGCGACCGTATCTTCCAGATGTGTGCGTTAAGAAGTATTAGTTCGGGGACTTCCTGGGCGCTCTGGTGGTTAAGAATCTGGAGACATGGACCGATCCTTGGTTGGGGAACTGAAATCCCACATGTGTACCAAGTCTCTTCAGTCGTGTCTGACTCTGTGCAACTCCGTGGACTGTGGCCTGTCAGGCTCCTCTAGGCGAGAACACTGGAGTGGGCTGCCATGCCCTCCTGTAGGGGATCTTCCTGACCCAGGCATCGAATCCGTGTCTCATATCTCCTGCACTGACCGGTGGGTTCTTTACCACACGCCAAGGGGCAGCAACGCCCACACGTCACAGTTGTTGAGTCCGCATGCCACCGCTAGAGTTTGTGTAGCAGGAAGAAAATCTCGCCTGATGCACTGAGGAGGCTGTGTGCTGCAACTAAGACTTGACCCAGACACACAAATAAGGCTCGTTCTAAAAAAAAAGATGAGTGTGGTTGCCCCCACAAAGCACTCCAGCGATGGCTCCCTAAGAAGGAAGCCCGTTTCTCTTTCACACGCCTACCTGGGGCGGGTCCCCGGGCTCCGAAGGCAGGTCCAGCATCAGTGCCCTGGGGCCCCTCGCCTCCAGCTTCCCTGGAGCAGTGCCGCCGTGGTCCACAGGCTCCAAGACGGCTCACCCCACCTCCAGCGGGGGAGGAAGGTGAAAAAAGGGAGGGGAAAGAAGTCTCTCCTTTAGGGACGCACTCAAGAATCACACCCCAGATAATGTCGGCTGTGACTTTGTCATGTGGTCAAACCTCACCCCCGAGGGTGGACCCGGGCAGGCTGGTCTTCCTTGGGCGGCCGGCAGCTCTGTTACTTACACCTGGTCCGGCCCGCAGTCTCTGCCCTCCGCGTCCTCCATCGATCCGTCAGTGCACACAGGTTTATCTCTCCTCTGGGAGAGCCTGACACCGCTCCAGCTCTGCCTTGGTTTCGGATTTAGGTTGTACATTTGTTGGCATGATTGTGAGGCTGATGGCACTTCTCCCTAGGGAAGCGGGCAGGGCTGTGTCTGCCTCTACCCACCCTTGCGGCCCGGATCCTGGCACAGGGTCAGAGCTCAGTGCCAGCTGCAGAGTGAATGGATGCCCTTAACAGGGAGACTTTCTCCCAGGAGCCCAGGCGTCAGCTCCTCTGTGTGTCTGTCCCGGTATGCGTCTCCGGCAGGGTGACGGGCACCGCCCTCTGTGCCTAGGGCCCTCCCGCTCTGCTGCTGGCAGGGAGCGTTTAGCGTGTGGCCTCATGGCCGTGCTTTGGGTCCGACGTGCTGCTGGGCGGTGGGCTTCTCCAGGCACGGAGTGCCTGCTCTCAGCCGTGCGTCCCCAGGGCGCTGCAGTGGCTGGCAGGTAGTGGACCCCCCAGCGCGAGGAGGCCCAGACGTGGAATTTTTCAGAAGCAGTCGGTTTCTGCAGAGAACAAGGCGACTGCTTCCTGTTCTGCGTCCTCCCCCACCGCTCACGTGGCTCCTCTCCTGAAACGTTCTTCCCTGCTCGCGCCCCAGCCCTTTCCTTCCCCCTGCGGGTGCCTGCTGGTGGCAGAGACCCGCACGCCATATTGCACGAGAAAGGGGTGTCGTGCAGTGCCCTGCCTCCCCAGTGACACCCCGAGATCTCGATTCCTCTCTCAACGCCCAGCTGAGCTCTGGATTCTGTCCTTCCCCATCACGGAGCTAACTGGGCTTTGACACCAGAAAAGTGACGCCTCCCTTTACGTCTGACCATTTGTCTCGTCAAGCTTCCCTGCCAATGCGGGGGACGTAAAGGACGCAGCTGTGATTCCTGGGCGGGAAGATGCCCTCTGGCAGGGAATGGCAACCCACTTAAGTATTCTTGCGTGAAGAATCCCAAGGACAGAGGAGACCAGCAGGGTAGAGTCCATCAGGCTGACATTTGTCAGTCATTTAACAGACACTGGACTTCCCTGCAGCAAGCAGGGATCCGCCTGCCAGTGCAGAGGACGCGAGTTCAATCCCTGGTCCCGGAAGATCCCACCCGTGGAGCAACTAAGCCCGGGGGCCACAGCTGCTGAAGCCTGCACACCCAAAGCCTGTGCTCCACAAAGAGAGGCCACTGCAATGAGGAGAAACTCCCGCTCGCTGCGGCTACAGGTGGCCCCGGGCAGCAATGAAGACCTTGCACGCCATAAATAAAAATGGGTCCGCAAATAAAGGAAAACGGGGAATGTTCATGGAGCATCTATTCTGTGCCAGGCATACCGCTGCTGCTGCTGCTGAGTCGCTTCAGTCGTGTCCAACTCTGTGCAGCCCCACAGACGGCAGCCCACCAGGCTCCCCCGTCCCTGGGATTCTCCCGGCAGGAACACCGGAGTGGGGTGCCACTGCCTTCCCCAACGCATGAAAGTGAAAAGTGAAAGGGAAGTCAGCCATGTCCGACTCTTCGCGACCCCATGGACTGCAGCCCACCAGGCTCCTCCGTCCATGGGACTTTCCAGGCAAGAGCACTGGAGCGGGTGCCGCTGCCTCCTCCGGTGCCAGGCATAACTAGAGACTAATGAACAGCTGTGAACAAAACAAGCTTCCCTCCTGGAAGAGTGTGGCCGGGTGAGGGCAGTTACGTTCTCCTTTCCGCCTCTGTTTCCTTGGAGGAGATGGTAGACACCATGAGATCAGAGATGAAGTCACGCCAGAAGGAAGCCGAGGACGGGGACACACTCAAGGGGGGCTGGAGATGGAGGGACAGGAGAGAATTCCGAGAATTGAAGCGATGGAAACGGAATTCGGCTGCGGGCGCCAGCCAGGAGGAAGTGCTGGGAGGAGGGTCGGGCTACGGGAAGAACTAAGAACCCAGATCGGACCCCAGGACCTGGCAGAAACATCACGGGCGCGTTGTGGTCGTCCTTGGCTGGTGGGGCACGGAGGACGGATAACAGGAAGGTGAGGGTGCGCCACGTGCAGCCCGGGGTGGGCAGAACGTGTGCGCCTCCGTTTCTGCACAGCCCGGCAGGCGAGTGCGGCGGCCAGGGGCCCCTCCGCCCTGTGGCGGGTGTGTGTGGGGGTGGACGCGGTGCTGAGCTGTGGCCGCGGGCGTCCTCCCGCGGCAGCGAGCCCACGGCAGGTGGGGGCGGGGCTGGAGAAGGCACGTGCCCCGCTGGGCACGCGAGAGGGGCCTGGGAAACCGAGTCCAGCGCTGTGACCAAGAGGAAGGGGAGATTTGCTGGACAGGCGGCCGTGTCCGCCCAGACCAGCTGGACCCAGGGACACTGCGTGCTGACCAGCACTCGTGAAAGCTGACGTTGCCCCTCGAGACGTTCCAAAAGATGGCGTTCTGAACCCGTGTTGGAACAGCGTGGGGAGCGCTGCGTTTCAGATCCATGTTTTTTGGAGAATTAAAGGCTCTGATGATTCCTGCAGGAAAGAGAGGAAGCATTTCCTAACCGCACTTGACTTTGCGACCCTGGGCCTGTGACACGCCCCTGGGAAATGCTGATGGGCAGGAGAGCTCAGGGTAGATGAGGACGCGCTAGGAGAGAAGCTTTACGTCTGTATAAAGGCACAAGCCAAGACGGCCTTGCAAAGGGGAGGATCCCCGTGTCAGAGGGGAGAGAGGCCCGCAGGATCCAGGCTGGAGATGCCGGGAGGAGCAGAGACCAGCGTGCAGACAGGAGCCCGGCCGTCTGTGCCGGGGCCAGAGAAAGCAGCTCTTCCTGGGACGCAAGTGTGAGGCTGATTGAGGAGTAGCTGGGCGTCTGCGAAGACACGCTCTAGCAGGAGGCGGTGGAGAGCCTCTTCAAGGACGGCGTGGCGCCACTTCTCTGGAAGCGGGGGAGAGCCTCTTAAGAATGTTTACTAAATTAGCACACGGTTGGATTTGTACATGAGTAGCCCCCTGTCTCCGGAAGTGATTAAGATGACTGTGAAGAAGTGACGAAGAGACGTAGGATCTTGCCTGCAGACCCTGTCTCCCCCCACCAGCCCCAGCTCATGGGCCGTGTCTTGTTTAAAATATGCGAAACAGTATTATATATTCTAACAGAGTAAATGAAGAGGGTGTGCCATGACAAAGTAAATACAAGCAGGGAATCCGGTAAGGGGTCTGCGAGAGTTTTTGTACTTCTGTTGGACCTTTCCTGTAAGTCTGGAATTATATCAGAACGAACAGTTCTGGGGGAGGATGGATGCATGTATGGCTGAGTCCCTTTGCTGTCCACCTGAAGCCATTATAACATTGTTAACCGGCTATACTCTGATTTAAAATAAAAAGTTTAATAAAAAGAAAAAAGTCGTGGGATTTGCCTGGTGGTGCCTGAGGCCAGGGGGCTGATGCGGGCTTGCCGTTTGCACGAAGCCTTTGCCTGTTTCTCCATCTAACGCTCATGCCACCAGGAGTGCACTGAGTCTCAGGCCGGCCGGGGGGCACGTGGACGTTTGAGGGAGCTGGCCTTGGACACCCCGCACCCAGTCCACAGCTGCTATACCAGCTGCCTCATCAAATGCTGAGATAGGGTCAGTGCGGGGGTAATCCGGTTAGGATGAGGTCATTAGGGTGGGCTCCCGTCCAACATGACTGGCACCCTTTTAAGAAGGAGGAATTTGGAGGCAGACACTCGCAGCAGACACCACGTGGATATGAAGACAGCATCTGTAACGGGGAAGGACTAATCTGACTCCATGTTGAGTCTGTTTCTTTTGACCTTTGTTTTCTATCGCTTTGGCTAAAAGGTAATCGCTGAAGGGATGTTGCCTAGAAGCTTGAACGACGCGACATGGCCCGTGTCTGGGAACCCTGCCTGGCCAGGAGTGAGCATTGGGCTGAAATCACGTAGTTTAGCTAGAAAACATCCTCGCCAGCTGACTGACCGGTGAATGGAGCAGGAAGGGTGGCACGAACACTTCTCCTCCGTGAGGGCTGGAAGCAGGGCTTTACTTCCTCCCCGTTTAGTATAAAAGGCAGTGTCAGTCGCCCAGCCCTGTCCGACTCTTTGTGATCCCTGGGGACTGTGGCCCACCAGGCTCCTCTGTCTGTGGGATTCTCCAGGTAAGAATACTGGAGTGGGTTGCCATGCCCGCCTCCAGGAATCGAACCTGCATCTCCTGCATCGGCAGGTGGATTCTTCACCACTGAGCCACCTGGGAAGCCTCCTATGTCATGAACAGCTTTCTCCAAAACTTTGCCAAAATCAAGACACACTGGGCTGAGGACCATTTCTCTAATTTACTTTAGAAAAGAAAATGAAGCTTGTTGCTGTTCACTCACTAAGCCGTGTCCGATTCCTTGAAACCCCATGGACTGCAGCACGCCAGCCGGCCCTGTCCTTCACCATCTCCCGGAGCTTCTTCCAACGCATGTCCATTGAGTCGGTGATGCCATCCATCCATCTTGTCCTCAGTTGGCCCCTCCTTCTCCTGCCTTCAGTCTTTCCCCAAATCAGGGTTTTTTCCAGTGAGTCAGCTCTTCACATCAGGTGGCCAAAGTATTGGAGCTTCAGTCCTTCCAATGAACAGTCAGGTTGATCTCCTTTAGGAGGGACTGGTTGGATCTCCTTGCAGTCCAAGGGGCTCTCATGAGTCTTCTCCAACAGCACAGATTGGCAGCGTCAATACTTTGGGCCATTTCTGTAACTTATTTTAGAAAAGAAAATGAAACTGGTTTGATAGGGTTTGCATTTATTTATTTACTTAGAGAGGGAAGCTCAAGTTGACCACTAGAGAGCCTCACCACCCTTAAAAAGCACTTGGAATATATCCAGCTGGAAAACACATTCCAGAGGGTTGGCCAGGATCACCTCAAGATGACGGTCTATGCCGACAACAGCCCACTTTCTGTGAGTCACCAGGAGCTTTATCGGACCTGAGCCCCCCAGCAGGGCTGTGTTCTCTCAGCCCACTGGCTTTCTACCTGGGGGACCGTTTCTGTTTTCCCTTTTATTTTGAAAGAGCTTCAAGCATGCAAAACAGTCACAGAATACTGTATTGAACTCTCGTTTACCCTTCACCTAGGTTCACCAGTTGTTAACTTTTTGTCCTATTTACTTTCTCTCTGTCAAGATTTACACACACACACACTCACACATGTTCTTTATCCCTGAGCCACCAGGGAAGCCCCAAATAAATACATATTTGTATATACAACTTGGGGCTTTCCCGGTGACTCAGTGGTAAAGAATCCGCCTGCAATACAGGAGCTGCAGGAGACGTGGGTTCGATCCCTGAGTCGGGGGATCCCCTGGAGGAGGGCATGGCTCCCTATTCTGTAAGGTTGGACCGCGGGGGCCATGATGGGTCGCCCCTTCCCTCCCCTGCTGGCGGGGGAAGTCCCTAAGGAAGGGGCCTCCCAGATCCCGGGGACCAGTGACGGCACACTTCGCTGGCTAAAGCCGCCCCACCTCATCCGCCACGTAGAAGTGCCCACGACAGCTCGGCCCTGCAACCTATCCAACCCCCATCCATTAACCTGCCCATCCCTGGCAGTGTGCGTATATAAACAAACTTCTAACAGTGTCCAGGCGCGCGGACTTCCTCGACCTGCCCCATTCGGGTCCGGGAACCCCGCCCGGGAGTCCTTTGTCATTAAAGCCTGTTAGACACTCTTTTGGGGTCCTGGTCGTCTTTAACCTAACACACTCCAGTATTCTCGCGTGGGGAATCCCATGGACAGAGGAGCCTGGCAGACTACAGTCCTTGGGGTTGCAAAGAGTCAGACACGACTGAGCAACTTAGCACACAGGCATATATAAATATATATATATTTTTTATATTTTTATTTCACATATAATTTTATTTTTTTCTGAATATTTGGGAGGAAATTCCAGATAGCCAGATATCCTCTGCCCCTAAACATTTGCTCATGTGATCCGAAGGACAGGATTTTATTTACCATCCACACTGTGATTATGTGATTATGGAAGTCAGGAAATTTAACACAAATAATGAGTTGCGGTGAGAGGAGTGATGCCGTCTCTTCCCTGCCCGGCGGAGGTTCTCCTGCCACTGTTTGAAAGGCGCCCTGATCACACCCGGGCTGCCCGCCCGCCCCCGCGTTGCTTAGGGACCTTCAGTCCGCAGTTTGGCCTGGCTTTTCTTACCTGCTCATTCCTAACTTTTTTCTCTTTTGAAAATGTTGTTTATGGAAAATTTGTATGTGAGCGTCGTGAACTAAATCAAGGTTTGCCAGACAGATAACCACCACAGATAAGCACCCTTTGGACAAGCCTTGTCCTAGAACCCAGGGTCGTGTGCCCTTGGAGACAGACACACTCGTCTGTGCAATTCTGTTAGGCAGGAAATACTATCTTGTTTTTATTTTCTGGACTCGTTAAGAAAATTGAACATCTTTTCGTGTTGCCCGTTTGTAGTCCTTTTTCTTGTTCAACTTCTTTGTTTTCCTTTTGTAAGTCTGCTTTATTATTGATTTGAGGTTTGAGATATAAATGCTATTAAATTATTTTTCTAGGAAAAGTATGTTACAAATACGCACCACAAACATCCCCCTCCCTCTCCTGTTGTCTTTCAGTGTCCATAACGGAAAAGAAGAGCTTTTTTTAAGAAGAGCTTTTTGTTCTTTACCGGGCTTTGCAACGTGGTTAGAAATGTTTTCCTGTTGCAAGATTATTTAAAATTGCATCAGGGTTTCTTGTGTGTTTATGGGTTTGTCTGTTTTAAAAATCTTTAAATGTTAACCTGCTCGGGATTTGTTTTGCTGTAGTGAGTGATGTGGCATCCGTGTTTATTTTTTTATTTTTTTTTCTGAGTGTTGAGCTGGTTGCCCCGGTCCTGTACTGAACGCTCCCTCTACAGTGTCTGCCTGGAAATCTGACTCTGTCTCGTAATTCTTTGGCCCGCACCACCTCGCCTTACTTACTTCTGTGCATTTCTGCTCTCTCTCTTTTCCTGCCGGGCGACCTGTTTGTCCGGTCTCAGTAGCATTCCGCTCTAACTTGTGCAGCTGTGTAGCTCCTCCCTCCTCCCTCCTCCCCGGCCCCTCCTCCTCTATTTGTTTGGCTGTCCCGGTCCCGGTTGTGACACGGGATCTTTGATCTCCGTTGTATCACGTGAGCTCGCCCTTGCGCTATGTGAACTCAGTGTGGCGCGTGGGACCTCATTCCCTGGCCAGGGATTGAGCCCAGGCCCCTGCATCGGGAGCGTGGGATCTTAGCCGCTGCACCACCAGGAAGGCCCCGTGCGGCTCTTTGACTTGTTACGGAAGCTGTTCTTTTGTTGGCTGGACAGGCAGCAAGTCAGATGCTGAGATGCTGAGTTTTACCACAGAGAAAGGGATTATTTGGAAGGCAGTAAGTGAGAAGACGGGAGAACCAGTCTCAGATACGAGTCTCTGCAGGCGATCAGGACACTTATGAGTGGAGAATCCAGGGTGACTGGAGATGCAGGGGCGGTGGGAGAGGAAGGGAAGGGGGGCGGTCTCAGAGGTGCCTGCAGGTGTAGCTGGGTTTCAGGCTTCTCCATGGGAAGCGGTTCAGAAAGCAGCAGCGTCAGCGTGATCTCAGGGTGGAGTTTTGATGTCAGAACATCATCTGTCGAGCACTTGCACAGGCCCAGTTGCGTGTTCTGTGACCTTGACCCGTTCGGACTGGGAAAGGCCAGTTCCCTGTTCCTGGAGACCCCTGCAGCAGCTGTTGCTACAGGGACCCGTAGGTTCAAGGTGCTGCCTTTCAGGAGTCTTGCCGTGCCTTCCCTAAGCTGCGTAAACCTTGGAGGGTGAGCGGGTATTCAGGCAGGCCCTTTCGGGAGTCTTGCCGTGCCTTCCCTAAGCTGCATGAACCTTGGAGGGCGAGCGGGTATTCAGGCAGGCCCTTTCGGGAGTCTTGCCGTGCCTTCCCTAAGCTGCGTGAACCTTGGAGGGCGAGCGGGTATTCAGGCAGGCTACCGGAGATGGTTGCTTTAGCAGTCACAGCAGGTCATAGCTTAAGCGATCTCACTGAGGACGCTGTCGCTCTTCAAGCTCATGTTGGAACAAGTTTCCCTTGTAACGCTCCCTCTACAGTGTCTGCCTGGAAATCTGACTCTGTCTCGTAATTCTTTGGCCCGCACCACCTCGCCTTACTTACTTCTGTGCATTTCTGCTCTCTCTCTTTTCCTGCCGGGCGACCTGTTTGTCCGGTCTCAGTAGCATTCCGCTCTAACTTGTGCAGCTGTGTAGCTCCTCCCTCCTCCCTCCTCCCCGGCCCCTCCTCCTCTATTTGTTTGGCTGTCCCGGTCCCGGTTGTGACACGGGATCTTTGATCTCCGTTGTATCACGTGAGCTCGCCCTTGCGCTATGTGAACTCAGTGTGGCGCGTGGGACCTCATTCCCTGGCCAGGGATTGAGCCCAGGCCCCTGCATCGGGAGCGTGGGATCTTAGCCGCTGCACCACCAGGAAGGCCCCGTGCGGCTCTTTGACTTGTTACGGAAGCTGTTCTTTTGTTGGCTGGACAGGCAGCAAGTCAGATGCTGAGATGCTGAGTTTTACCACAGAGAAAGGGATTATTTGGAAGGCAGTAAGTGAGAAGACGGGAGAACCAGTCTCAGATACGAGTCTCTGCAGGCGATCAGGACACTTATGAGTGGAGAATCCAGGGTGACTGGAGATGCAGGGGCGGTGGGAGAGGAAGGGAAGGGGGGCGGTCTCAGAGGTGCCTGCAGGTGTAGCTGGGTTTCAGGCTTCTCCATGGGAAGCGGTTCAGAAAGCAGCAGCGTCAGCGTGATCTCAGGGTGGAGTTTTGATGTCAGAACATCATCTGTCGAGCACTTGCACAGGCCCAGTTGCGTGTTCTGTGACCTTGACCCGTTCGGACTGGGAAAGGCCAGTTCCCTGTTCCTGGAGACCCCTGCAGCAGCTGTTGCTACAGGGACCCGTAGGTTCAAGGTGCTGCCTTTCAGGAGTCTTGCCGTGCCTTCCCTAAGCTGCGTAAACCTTGGAGGGTGAGCGGGTATTCAGGCAGGCCCTTTCGGGAGTCTTGCCGTGCCTTCCCTAAGCTGCATGAACCTTGGAGGGCGAGCGGGTATTCAGGCAGGCCCTTTCGGGAGTCTTGCCGTGCCTTCCCTAAGCTGCGTGAACCTTGGAGGGCGAGCGGGTATTCAGGCAGGCTACCGGAGATGGTTGCTTTAGCAGTCACAGCAGGTCATAGCTTAAGCGATCTCACTGAGGACGCTGTCGCTCTTCAAGCTCATGTTGGAACAAGTTTCCCTTGCTTTTCAATATCTCTCAACTACCATTATATAACTATTTTACTTCAATTTTACAGTCATTTTGACAGGTTTCCAAGATAATCTCTTTGTAATTTTATTTAGAATTGCACAAAGCCCCGACATGCTATTTTGGGAAAACCAAGTAACTTTGCAGTCCTGGGTATTCTGTCAACATGCAGACGTGCCTTTCCATCTGGGCGAGTTACCCGCTGTGTCACTGGCAGGGTTACTTTTCTTTTGGTGGAAAATGCCTGGGTGTTGTCACTGGGGGCTGGGACCGCAGGCACAAGCTATGTGATGCTCCTTGGAAGAAATGTGCTTCCCAGCTGGCTCAGTGGTAAAGAATCCACCTGCCGGTGCAAGGGCTGCAAGAGACGCTGGTTCGATCTCTGGGTTGGGAAGATCCCTTGGAGGAGGAAATGGCAACCCACTCCAGGGCTCTCGCCTGGAGAATTCCATGGACAGAGGAGCCTGGCGGGCTACCGTCCTGGGGCTGCAGAGAGTCGGACACGGCTGAGCACTCACAAGCAAGCAGGGTGTTTTCTCTGCGTTTGGACTGTCTGACTGTTTCCATACTTGCAAGCTTAGCACCTAACTGCCTGGGTCCACGATCCCGTCCGCTATTCCAGTGACCTCTGGACGACCGGGTGGGCTACAGGTATTTCCATTCTCGTTTTTATCTTTGTGTTTGTTTTAAAACGACTCTAAGCAGAGCACAGTTGAGAAAAACAGGGACCTGTCTGGATATCATTTACGCGCTGGTGTTCACCTGTAAAAGTTTGGCGGGCGCTGTAATTTACCACCACTGGCTCCATGGCGCCCTCTGGTGCGCAGGGAACTCACTGCAACTCTGACTTCCGGGGAAGGTGTGCTGTGCTCTGTTGAAGCTGGGCACGTCTGCCTTGGCCCAAGTCTGTGTGGAGCAGCAACCAGGCTGTGAAACGCACGATACAGCTTATCGCCACCGGGAGTGAAAGGGTATCTTGTAACCTTAGCCTGTGCCAACCCTCGAACCTCCCCCCCGCCCCCCCCGAGCACTTCAGAGTTTCCCAGGCTGAGCGTCACGGGGTGGGTGTCAGATAAGCATGGACTGTTTCCTCATAGGCCTGTGAGGTTTGTTCGGCTCGGGAAGTGGTTTCACTGTGATTATTTCTGACCTGTTTCGTGGCTTCTTCCCCATTCCTCCCCAATCCTTTGCTTCCCTTTCTGTGTGCCGTGGCCGTAAGAAGGGCTGCCTGGGTGGCAGTTCAGGGCCAGGAAGGTGGAATTTAAATGTAACTGACGGGATGGTTCAGGACTGGGGAGGCCACTGAAAATGAGCAGAGGCTCTCCAGCCGCTCCGTGGGCTGGTGCCAGTCACACCCATGCCCTAAGCACAAGAGGCTCTCGGCGTCCTGGCACCACGTCGCCTGGACGGGCACTGCCCAGATCCCCCTCAGAGCTTGCAACGTGCCGCCTCAGTTAGCATCTGAAGGTTCCGAGCAGTGCCGCAAGCAGCTTCAGCTCTGCTGAGCGAGTCAGCGAGTGTGTCAGTGCAGGAACGGAGCTCTTTCGGGCTCCCCAGGGGGCTCAGCGGTGAAGAATCCCTGCCAGTGCTGGAGACACAGGTTCCATCCCTGGGTCGGGAAGATCCCCTGGAGAAGGGCAAGGCTACCCACCCAAGTATTCTTGCCCGGAGAATCCCCATGGACAGAGGAGCCTGGCGGGCTACAGTCCACGGGGTGGCGAAGAGTCAGATGCGGCTGAGCACACAGCACTCCCCAAATTCTTTTAGGCCGAACAGGTTTCTCCTAGTGCTGACTTTAGAAGGGCCGAGGGCAGTGAGTGTCCCAGCCCAGCCTCCGTTTCGGCTCGTGTCAGTGCTGGGCGCGCAGAGCTAGATGTTAAATGAGATGCAACCAGATTCCACCGGAAACATAGTTTTGTTTCTTTCCCATCATGTCAGGGATGTATTTAGCTGCGTCAGATACCGTCAGTGGTGGACCTTCTGCCTCATGTGACACTTTCAGAAAATGGCCTTGCAGTGCATTCGCTGATCAATTTATTCAAACAGTAGGTACGGAGGGCCTCCTGCGTCTTTAGTGCTGTGCCAAGCGGGGGTGTTTTCTTCGAGTCTGGGTGTGCTGGAGACTGATAATAAAGGAAGCCCACAGTCTGGGGCTCCTGCCTGCTCCCGGGCGGAACCCTGCGCTCAGCTGTGACCCCAGAGGCTCCAGCCTGGGCTGAGAGGGGCGTGTTCCAAGCCAGAAAGTAGGTCATCTTTTCACTGGGGCCCTTGAGGGTGTTGCCAGGGTCACCGACACTCACAAACTCCATTTTTAATGACTATAACACTGCTGTTCAACAAGCTGCCTCACAACTCAGCGGCTTAAGGCCGTGCCCAGCGTGGCAGGGTGGCCCTCCTGGCCTGGCTGGCTGAGCTGAGGGCACCCTTTAAGGGCAGCTCTGTTCGCAGGCCCCTCGGCTTCCCTGGACCCACAGCCTGGCCAGGAGTGTCCTCCTCCATTGAGAGGCAGGCAGAGTCGGCAGTCCAGCCGCGTGGGCACTTCCAAGCCTCCTCTAACATCGCGTCGGCTAAAGCACGTCAGAGGCTAGGAAATACCTCGCTGTTACCGGTGGCCGGCACTCAGAAAAGCGTGTGGGCAGCTCCCGCTGTACCCAGGTAGCTCAGGACAAGCTGGAGCGAGGCTGCAGCCCGTCTCTGCGGGGCACGTGGGGCGGTGAGGCTGGCTCCCGTCAGGAGGTGGAGGTTCTGCCTTCCCTGGATTCGCCTGGACGCGAGAGTCCTGTTCCCATCCAGTGAGACTGGGGGCTGGCGGCTGACCTTTGGTTTTTGCTTGTTTTTCTTTGGCTGTGCCAGGTCTTATCTGCAGTGTGTGGGACCTTTAGGTGTGGCCTGTGGGGTCTAGTTTCCTGACCAGGGATTGACCCGGGCCCCCGGCACTGGGAGCGGAGTCAGCCACTGGACCCCCAGGAAGCCACTGGCAGTCGACTCTGAGTAAGAGACAGCAGTCCGGGGACGGAGCTTGCCGGGTGAGTGGGTAGAGCCCCGGCCTGGGCGTTCTGGCCTCATCCTCCTCATCCACGGACTCGGGGCCTCTGTTCTGAAGAGCTGGAGGTCAGGGCTGCAGCCAGCACACGCTGGTCGGGTCAGAAGAAGGCTCGTCCCTCCACCCCATGCTCTGGAGAATGAACTCCATCCAACTGCGAGATGACCGAGGAACTGTCAGAACAGGATGGAATGTTGAACACGTCTGCAAGAGACATTAGGCCAGAGCGAAGCTGGAAGGGAGCATGGGGCAGACGCTGCAGGACGGCCCTTGCCCCGCGCGGACCGTGGGCTTGGCCGCGCGCCCTTTGGTCGGGGGAGCACAGTCATGGGATGCGGGCGGATGGGCAGGGAGGGCGCTTGGAACTGAGCTTGCCCTCTCTTGCTGTCGAGCACCCTTCTGCCTGCACTCGGACAAGCCCAGGCCAGCCAGCTGGGTGATCAGGGGCAAGGCTGGAGCCTCGCCGACGTCAGGTTTAGGCCGGAGCCGCCAGGGGGGCCTCTACGGACCAAGCCCACTGCCAAGCTCATAACGAGACGAATCGGGCAAGCTGGCCCCTCACTGCTGCTCAGCTGCGGCGAAAGGTGGCTGTTCACTGTTGAAAGAGGCCGTGCTTAGAGGCGCGTTGCTCCACGGTGCTGCCGGCTGTGAACGTCTTACTCCAGGCAGCGGGAAACAGGACAAGCGTGGGGGTTGCCTGGCCTTCAGTGCTGAGAAATTGTGCCGCCACATTTAAGAATATTTAAGGATGAAAAGATAAACAGGAAGGCGTTTCTGACTAGCCTATTGGGTAGCCATCATAAATGAAGGTTATATAGTTCTAAATGAAGAGTACACTAGGCTTCCCTTGTGGCTCAGGGATAAAGAAACCACCCAGCAATCAAATCCCGGATGTGGGTTTGATCCCTGGGTTGGGAAGATCCCCTGGAGGAAGAAATGGCAGCCCACTTCAGTATCCTTGCCTGGAGAATCCCATGGACAGAGGAGCCTGGCAGGCTGCAGTCCACGGGGGTCGCAAAAAGCCAGAGGCGACTAAACGCGCGTGTGAGGGTCCGTGTAGGGACATTTAAGCATGAAATAAAGTGATTTATAAATTAGGTCATCATATGACCAACCTCAGAGCATCCGACCTAAAGTTTAAAACATTAGATTTGACAGTAAGAAAGTAACCGGGATACTGAGTCAGACATCGGCCTCCTGTTCTGTACACTCTGAACATAAGCCTTGACACGGGAGAGTTTTTCCTACCAACCAGTCTTTCATTGTGGTCTATAGCACTCAGCTAAGAGCATGTAATTACCTGAAGGAAATACATCAAGTTCCCAGAGAATTACAGACTTCTAGGGCTGGGGGTGGATAAAATAGCAGAAATCTGAGAAATCGTTTGGTTTCCAGCAAGGAAACTAAGACAAGTTATGTTACTCCTTTTTTCTTTTTTGATTTTTTTGTAGCTGAGCTGGGTCTCAGTTGCGGCATGTGGAACCTGGATCCCTGGCCAGGATTGGACACCGGGCCCCGTGCGCTGGGTGCAGAGGGTTGTTTCAGCGATTTGCTTATGTTTATACAACTAGATAGGAGCGGGCTTGAGGTTAGAACAAAATTAGGGCTTCCCTGGGGGCTCAGATAGTAAAGAATCTGCCTGCAATGCAGGAGAGACCCGGGTTGGACCCTTGGGTTGGGAAGATCCCCTGGAGAAGGAAATGGCCACCCACTCCAGTGTTCTTATCTGGAGAATTCCATGGACAGAGGAGCCTGGTGGGCTGCGGTCCATGGGGTTGCATAAACACATTGGCTGCTTTCCAAGAAGAAAAATGTTAAATTTCTTCCACTCCACTACCTGAGTGTTTATTAGTCTTAGAACTTAGCATGTTTTCAGATAAATGTTACATTACACAGGATTCATTTTACAAGTGTACACATGTCCATGAAGCGTTGCCAACATATTTGCGATTTTCTGAGCCTTTAAGGAACGCTGAGGACTTCCCTGGTGTCCAGTGGTGAAGAGTTCTCCTCCCAGTGCAGGGGGTGGGGGTTCAATCCCTGGTAGAGGGGCTAAGATCCCAGATGCCTCACTGCAGAGAGAAAACAAAACTACACAGAAACGTTACTGTAACAAATTAAATAAAGACTTTAAAAATTGTCCACATGAAAAATCTTTAAAAAAATAGCATTGCGTGGAAATCTCACACTCAACGTCTTACATCGAGTTGCTTCCTCCTCGAGATCGCGCCAGTAGAGCAGCAGACCTTTCCGCTGGTTCTCGCTCGTGGCTGGTGGCCCCTTTTTCACGATTGCAGCTGTTTCACTGACCCTGTTTCCTGACTGGGAGTCTGCCCAGGCAGCTGTGGAAAACAAAAACCCCAGAAGCACAGACTTTAACAGTTGCATGCACTTATTTAAAAACAACAATGCAGGCAGGGCTTCTTATGTTAAAAATCTTCTGGACACGTGTTTCGAAGCCAAAGATTACTGAATTTATTTACTGAAATAAAGCTTGTGGAAACATTGGCAGGCGTGAGTGGACTTGGTAAGCTGAGGGGCCCCAAAGCCAGATGTGAAGATAGAATGTTTCTTAGAGACGCATTTTCCAAGTTAAACAAGATTTATGAAAACAGTCAACACAGTGGCTGGATAAGAACTCAGGTCAACGAGGGAACCGGGGAAGAGTCTGTGTGTGGTGCTTGGAGGGAAACCTGCTGTGAGCGGTGCTTAAGGATCTGTGTTACACACATTCATTCAGAAACATCTGGAAGCACCTAGAGTGGGCCTACGGCTTCATGTGCCTGTCTGCATGAGTGCTCAGCTGTGTCCGACTCTTTGTGACCCCGCGGACTGCAGCCCGCCAGGCTCCTCTGTCCATGGGGTTCTCCAGGCGAGAATGCTGGAGCAGGCAGCCATCCCTTCTCCAGGGGATGTTCCCGACCCAGGGATCGAACCCAGGTCTCCTGCATCGCAAGTGGAGCCAATGAGCCACTGAGCCACCTGGGAAACACCAGTATCACGTCCATCAAGTTGTTAAAGCTGTGAAATGTTCACTGATTTCCATTTTATAGATTCTTTGTGATAAACTTTCAATCCCAACCTTAACTTGAGCTGTAGATTGGGGATATCACACACACGCACATACGCACACATGCATGCAGTGCACACACGCACGCACGTGTACACACATGCACACACGCACACGCATGCACGCACACACACACTCTCTCAGTCTCCAGCTGAAACAGATCTGTGTTTCTGCTTTTCTGTTATGAACTGCAGAGCTGCTTTGAATTGCGATTTGTTATTGCTGTTCCTCCACTAGGGCGCAGTTGTCCGGAGGGTTTCTGCCTTGTTAAAATATAACGCAAGCCAGCAACTCTCCCGGTTTCTGTTTCTCACGTTGCATTAGGCCTTCAACAGGATACATTCCTCTGCTTAGAAGCCTTTGTCCTGTTGTTGTCATATTATATAATCTTCGTATTTTGAGGCTTTTCTGGAGACTTTTCGCTGAGTGTCGCTTTCCTCCAAACAAAGGCCATTCTGTAATTCCTGAGTCTTGGGGAGGGCTCAGAATGAAAGGCGAGGGGCGTCAGGTGGAATGTCAGCCTGAATGGGACTGCCTGTCACTGGCTGTGGGGGAAGGTGGGAAGGCTGGGACCTGTGCTTAGGGCGTGCCCGGCAGGAAGTGGGCAGCTCGCGGGGCTTTGCTTTGTTCTGGTTTATCTGACTGTGCCGAGCCTTCATTGCACGCATGGAGTCTTTGGGGTGGCATGCAGGCTCTCGGCTGCAGCACGTGGGATCTCAGTCCCCTGACCGGGGATTGAACCCAGGCCCCCTGTGTTGGGAGCATGCAGTCTTAACCACTGGGCCACAGGGAAGTCCCAGCAATGTAGTCTTGGGCCATGATCCTTGAGCCAAGGGCTGCCCTCAGGGTGACCTCCGTGTTTATCTTGGCCTCTTGCTAGAGGGGTGGTGTGCAAACACAGCCCCGGAAGTCCTGTCCAGTGAAGACGACCGGCTTCCCGGGCAGAGGAGACAGAGCGGAGAGCATGGCTGCTGAGACGCTGCGATCCGCGAGCTGGTGCCAGAAGGGGGGATTCCTGAATGCCAGAGAAGGTTCCCTGTCAGGGTCCCAGCCAGACCCTCAGCTGGACACATTTAGGGCGAGACACCACGAGGCCCAGGAGACAGCAGCTGCCAGGGAGCAGAGAGTGCAGAGGCCACACAGTGCTGGAGGGCTCCAGCCAGCCCTGCCAGAGGCCTCGGGGGACATCCTTCTGGGCATTCGGTTAGAACCCCAAAGGCCTAGTTCACGGGTCCTGAGTATCCTCGTTAAGAACAGCCGTCACGCCACGGGAACAGAAGGCTGAGGGCCCGTAGGACAATCTCAGATGATCTGAAGTCTGCACGTCAACGTTCCGGAGCGGGAGGGGAGCAGCAGAGCAGGGAAATAGCCGAGGAAACAATGGGCGAGCATTTCCTGAGACTGCTGAGTTAGCCCAGGGGTCCCAGGAGGCCAGCGCTCTCAGAAAACTCGCAAAGACCAGGAGGGCGCATCTGAGCACATTGCGGAGGACAGAGGGGTCTTGAGAGCAGGCGGAAAATCGAGAAATTGCTTCCAGAGGAGCAGTCAAGAGACACCCGTGTAGGGGAACGGCAGCAGAATGCGGCCCCCCCAGGGCTGGCGGAGGGCACGGCGCGTGAATAGCATCCGGAGGGCGTGGGAAGAAAGAAGACGCGGAATGCCGAATCCAGTCAAACGCCCTTCAGAAATGAAGGTGAAATAAAGACCTTTTCACCAAAATTAAAGCTAAAATAAATTCTGGCTAGAAGGGCTGCACTGTAAGAATTACCAAAGTTCTCCAGGACGGAGAGAAAAGACCCCGGTTAGAAGTCCATGTATTCATGAAGGAATCAGGACCACTGGAGAAATAAGCGGCCACGTGAACATAAAGGACGAGTTTAAAACACACATTGGGAAATTACTGACCATTCAAAGACAAGTAAGAAGGCAGTGGGATTTATCTCACAGGTAGAATTCAAACGTCTGAGGTGGAGTGTGATGAATTCAGGACGCATGCCGTAATCTCCAGGGTAGGGACGACAGTGTAACGTGAGTCACAGCTAGGCCAGTAGAGGAGGCCCCTCCCTGGTGGCCCAGGGTGAAGAGCTCCCCTTCCCGTGCGGGGAATGTGAGTCTGATCCCTGGTCGGGGAACCAAGACCCCACAAGCTATGCGGCCACTGAGTTCATGAGCCACTCTGGCTCCGCTGGTGAGGAGCCCTCAGCAGCGCGGGAGACCTGGGCTCACTCCCTAGGTCGGGAAGGTCCCCTGGAGGAAGAAATGCTACCCACTCCAGCATTCTGGCCTGGAGAACCCCATGGACCATATAATTCATGGGGTTGCAAACAGTCAGATGCAACTGAGCGACTTTCACTTTCGCTAGAGAGAAGCTCCTGGACCGAAACAAAGGTCTTGCATGCTGCAACGGAGACCCAGTGCAGCCAGATGAATTAATTAATTTTCAAAAATCCAATAGAGGAGATGAAAAGGAACACACAAAAAAGCTTGAAGAGTCTGGAAAGGAGGAATAGAGGATCAGAAGGGACACATGGAAAACAAATAGCAAGGTGGGAGACTTAAACTCGGTCATCTGGGAAACTTAAATGTAAGCGGAACAAACCCCCAGTGAAAGGGGCAGAGAGTGTTACATTGATAGGAAACAAAGACTCAACTCTTTGTTAACAAAACACTCTTTAAATATAAATATAATATAAATATAGGGAGGTTAAAAGTGAAAGAATGTAAAGAGAAATCTAAGAAGCTGATTCAGCTATTTTAATATAGCTGATGTAACTTGTCAACTTTAACAATACGATAGGCAGCTATTTCACCAGCAGAAGCCAAGTTTATCTGGGAAGAGCAGAGAGATTACTATTCAGGGTGTGTGAGCCAGGGTGAAGCGCAGGCAAATCCAGAGAGTAAGGAAGGGAACTTGCTTTTATAGGGAAAAGGGGGGAGTTGGGAGGGGCTCGCCTAGGTGCCCCGTAACACCGTCAGCTCTGTAGCATATAGTACAGTATATAGTATGTTGCCCTGCAACAGGTTTATCGTGCTTTTCACGCAAGTCACACCTAGCAAACACAAGAAAGAACGGCATTTTCAATCTCATAGGACTGTGCCCTGGAAAGTCCAGCAGTACAGCCCTCCAGCCGGACAGGGGGCTGGCCTCAGGCGAACAGGCAAGAAGAGTTACCGCCTGGGGGAGGGACAGGAGGTGGAGGATGGTGGAGCTGAAGGGTCGTCGGCAGTAGGGAACGGGGGCGGGCAGGCTGCAGTGCCTGAGGTTGATGGCACAGGTGCCAGCTCTTTGCTGGAATCAGATACACGTTCACACCTTTGAATGTTTGCAACATGGAAGTCTGTGCGTAGGGAGCTCACTGTAACTGAAAAGACCGCAGGTCGTCAGGCGATATTTGCTGTAACTGGGGTGCCTACTCCTTACTTTTGCAATTGGGTATCTGCTTCCCCAGAGGCATTTATGCACATGCAGCTATTGCAAAATAGTGATACCACTTGGCTGGTGAACGAAGTGGTTGCTGCTGGAAGAACTCCTGGTAGTTCTTGAGAAGGTGGTTACGGAGGCGTCATAGGGCTCACCTGTGAGCTGGTCTGTTTGCTGGTTGTTGTTCACTTGCTTAGTCGTGTCTGACTCTTTGTGACCCCATGGACTGCAGCATGCCAGGCCTCCCTGTCCATCACCATTTCCCAGAGTTTGCCCAAGTTCATGTTCGTTGAGTCAGTTCAGTTCAGTTCAGTTCAGTCGCTCAGTCGTGTCCGACTCTTTGCAACCCCATGAATCGCAGCACGCCAGGCTTCCCTGTCCATCACCATCTCCTGGAGTTCACCCAAACTCATGTCCATCAAGTCAGCGATGCCATCGAACTATCTCATCCTCTGTCATCCCCTTCTCCTCCTGCCCCCAATCCCTCCCAGCATCAGTCTTTTCCAATGAGTCAATTCTTCTCATGAGGTGGCCAAAGTACTGGAGTTTCAGCTTTAGCATCATTCCTTCCAAAGAAATCCCAGGGCTGATCTCCTTCAGAATGGACTGGTTGGATCTCCTTGCAGTCCAAGGGCCTCTCAAGAGTCGTCTCCAACACCACAGTTCAAAAGCATCAATTCTTTGGTGCTCAGGGACCAGATGCCATGATCTTAGTTTTCTGAATGTTGAGCTTTAAGGCAAATTTTCACTCTCCTCTTTGGCTTTCATCAAGAGGCTCTTTAGTTCTCCTTCACTTTCTTCCATAAGGATAGTGTCATCTCCATATCTGAGGTTATTGATATTTCTCCCGGCAATCTTGATTCCAGCTTGTGCTTCTTCCAGCCCAGCGTTTCTCATGATGTACTCTGCATAGAAGTTAAATAAGCAGGGTGACAATGTACAGCCTTGACGTACTCCTTTTCCTATTTGGAACCAGTTTGTTGTTCCATGTCCAGTTCTAACTGTTCCTTCCTGACCTGCATACAGATTTCTCAAGAGGCAGGTCAGGTGGTCTGGTATTCCCATCTCTTTCAGAATTTTCCACAGTTTATTGTGATCCACACAGTCTAAGGCTTTGACATAGTCAATGAAGCAGAAATAGATGTTTTTCTGGAACTCTCTTGCTTTTTCCATGATCCAGCGGATGTTGGCAATTTGATCTCTGGTTCCTCTGCCTTTTCTAAGTCCAGCTTGAACATCTGGAAGTTCACGGTTCACGTATTGCTGAAGCCTGGCTTGGAGAATTTTGAGCATTACTTTACTAGCATGTGAGATGAGTGCAATTGTATGGTAGTTTGAGCATTCTTTGGCATTGCCTTTCTTTGGGATTGGAATGAAAACTGACCTTTTCCAGTCCTGGGGCCACTGCTGAGTTTTCCAAATTTGCTGGCATATTGAGTACAGCACTTTCACAGCATCATCTTTCAGGATTTGAAACAGCTCAACTGGAATTCCATCACCTCCATAGCTTTGTTTGTAGAGATACTTCCTAAGGCCCACTTGGCTTCCCATTCCAGGATGTCTGGCTCTAGGTGAGTGATCACACCATTGTGATTATCTGGGTCGTGAAGATCTTTTTTGTACAGTTCTTCTGTGTATTCTTGCCACCTCTTCTTAATATCTTCTGCTTCTGTTAGGCCCCTACCATTTCTGTCCTTTATCGAGCCCATCTTTGCATGAAATGTTCCCTTGGTATCTCTAATTTTCTTGAAGAGATCTCTAGTTTTTCCCATTCTGTTGTTTTCCTCTATTTCTTTGCACTGATCGCTGAGGAAGGCTTTCTTCAGTAATGCAATCCAGCCATCTCATCATCTGTCGTCCCCTTCTCCTTTTGCCTTCAGTCTTTCCCAGCATCAGGGTCCTTTTCAATGAGTCCGCTCTTCGCATCAGGTGGCCAGAGTATTGGAGATTCAGCTTCAGCACCAGTGCTTCCACAGAGGCGTAGCTCACACCTTCAGTGAGTTGTTTGAGCCCCTCCCCACGACCAGGCGGTGCTCCACGCAGGGCCTGTCTGGCTGTGCAGCAAGGAAAGGGCACAGCAGGACTCAGCGCCCTGAGTCCAGCTGTCGAGGCAGTAAGCTTGCCAAGCATGAGGGGCGTCCGCAGACTTCCACGTATGAAGGCGTAACCAGGGGGTACACCAGCCTCTCCCACAAGTGACAGTCTATGGACTTCTGGCACAGAGGCTGAGCATTACTTAGCCAGACCCCGACTTTCGTCAGATGGTCAAGTTCTTGTTTTCCCATCTCAGGGCAGGGTCAAGTTGAAGCGAGTAAAAAGTTTAGGTGGGCTTAGCTCCCTGGCTCTATAAAGTGGACCTGTGGGATAACCTGGACTGCCCACAGTACGTCTGAAACCCCTGGGAGGTTGCTTACAGGGTGAACCAAAGGGCCACTAGTGTCCTGGATGGACTGAGGTTTCTCACGGCTAATCTAGACGTCAGAGAGGTTTCAGCAAGGGGTTGGGCAGTGTGGACGGGAACCCTGGCCCTTTGTGGAGGTGAGGAGCACACAGGAGAGACGCAGTGTGGGCAGAGCGGTCTTCAGGCCTCGTTGGATGTCTTGGGAAAGCTGTCGGCCTCCAACACCCACTGCCCAGGTCTTGCCGGCTCTGTCTTCAGGCTGCTGAGCAGGCCCGCGTGGGGCTCAGGTCCTGCTGCAGGGGAGGTGCAGCTCACGGACCCCGGCGCCCCCTCCCTGGAGGGGGCGGCACGGACTTTAGTCAGCGGCACCTGGTGGGCCCTTCCAATGGGGCTGGGCACAGTCCTTTGGACGTAGGGTCTAGGTGTGATGTTAATATTGGCTTTCATTTCACTGTGCAGAGAGTGCTCCACGTGGTTATTTTTTACTACTTTTTATTTTAAAAATCTGGTTTATGTTTGTGCGCTACTGTACTCGTGTATTTTTAAATGTGTCTGAGGCTGTGCCAGGTCTTGGTTGCTGTGTGTGAGCCCTCTCTAGCTGTGGTGCGCGGGCTTCTCATTGCAGGGGCTTCTCTCCTGCGGAGTGCAGGCTCTCGGCCCGCGGGCTCAGTGGTTGTGGCTTGCCGGCCCTGGCGTGTGCAGGCTTCAGTAGCCGTGGCACACGGGCTCCACTCCTCCGTGGCATGCGGAGTCCTTCCAGACCAGGGACTGAACCCGTCCCCTGCACTGGCAGGCGGATTCTTATCCACTGGTGCACCAGGGACGGCTCACACGGTTATTTTAACAGAAGCAGTTAAGCCCCTGCAACACAGATGCATGCCTCCATTTATCAGTTGTGGATGAAGTGGGGGGCAGGTGCCTTGGGTGTCTTGAGATGAGGTCAAAGGGTTTGGGTTTGTGATCTCTAAAGGGGGAAGGCCTAGGATTCAGGAGGATTCAGGAGGAGCAGGAGTCAGGAGGACCAGCAGTCAGGAGGACCAGCAGCCGTGCTGCTAGCTGCACAGACTCTGCAGATGTCCACCCTGGGCAGCACATCGAAAAGCTGAGACGTTACTTTGCCAACCAAGGTGCATCTAGTCAAAGCTATGGTTTTTCCAGTGGTCATGTATGGATGTGACAGTTGGACTATAAAGAAAGCTGAGCGCTGAAGAATTGATGCTTTTGAACTGTGGTGTTGGAGAAAACTATTGAGTCCCTTGGGCTGCAAGGAGATCCAACCAGTCCATTCTGAAGGAGATCAGTTGTGGGTGTTCACTGGAAGGACTGGTGCTGAAGCTGAAGCTCCAATCCTTTGACCACCTGATATGAAGAGCTGACTGACTGGAAACGACCCTGATGCTGGGAAAGATTGAAGGCAGGAGGAGAAGGGGACGACAGAGGGTGAGACGGGTGGATGGCATCACTGACTCAATGGACCTGAGTGTGAGTGAACTCTGGTAGTTGGTGGTGGACGGGGAAGCCTGGCGTGCTGCAGTTCATGGGGTCGCAGAGTCGGACACGACTGAGCGACTGAACTGAACTGACGTAGTTGCTGTGTTCGACCAGCCCAGAGGACCGAGGATGAGACACGGTGAAAGCGCTGCAGAACCAGTCAAACGGCGCAGACGTGCCGTAGTGTTTGGCTGGTAAAGTGAGTTCCCTGGTGACTGAGTTTCAAGAGAGGTTCCCTGGGCGGGAGTGGTCTCCCCCTGGACCTGGGCCGCAGCAGAAGCAGTAGCTTATCCCTAAAGGCAGCCTTCAGTCCATGAGAAAACATGCCCACCATGACCAGAGCGTGTTTATGTCCACGAGGCTGGGTAAAATCGGCTGCCAAGCCCTGACGTGTCCTGGAGCAGTGCAAGCGCGCGTGCGTCCTGAGTTGCTCACTCGTGTCCGACTCTGAGTGGCCCCGTGGACTGTAGCCCAGCAGCTCCTCTGCCCATGGGACTCTCCAGGCGAGAACACTGGCGGGGGTTGCCATGCCCGCCTCCGGGGGCCTTCCCAACCCAGGGACGGAACCCGTGCCCCTCGAGACTTCCGCACTGGCAGGAGGGCTTGCCTCCGGCTGCGCCACGCGGGGTTCCCGCCGGGCGAGGGTAACCGACGAAGGGCACTGCTTCAAGTAGAGCAAAGGCCCGGCGCCGGAGAGCCAGCGCGGCGTCCCCTTATTCTCTTGAAGAACCGCCAGCAAGCCATGAGAGGCCAGCATTGCTCAGAAGCCTCTTAAAGGTCGTAGGAGGGGAGGGGAGCGGGGTCGAGGTTATACAAAGGAGAGAAAGTTATACGAGAAGTGGTTAATAAAAGAATTTCACAAGAGGGGAGACAGTTGGCAGAGATGTGCGTGGCAAGATTTTAGAGGGGCTCCCACCACGTGAGACACGAATGTGGTCACAGGCCATCCCATAACTGTTTCCTCAGGCGGCTGGCGGGGGGATGGCTTTAAGGCAGGAAGGGGACTTTTGGGCGAAAAGGCCTGGCTTCGGTGCCCCATGGGCTGATGGAGAGACCCGCGCTTTTGAAGGAGAACCCCAGGAGCACTCCTTTCTTTCCTGCTCACAGAAAGGAAAAAAGGACATTGATCCCTGGGATGCCCAAGGGCAGAAGGGCTCATTACAGCTTCCTTCAAGGCTTTAAAGACACTGTCCTCCCCATAGAATTGAGTTCGTAATTTTTTTTAGTGAAACATGTGGGGGCTTGGCCATGAGAGAAAAATCTGGAATCCAATTCCAACAATAGCCAGCCTCCGCTTTGATTTTGTTCAGGGGCCTCCACTTGTTGCAGCTGAAAACTGAGGATTTGACCCCCAAAATCTATGCATATGTTTGGCCGTGCCGGTCTTTGTTAGGTCCTGCGGAATCCAGGACCCAGGCCCCTCGCAGCGGGAGCGGGAAATCTTAGCCACCAGATCACCAGGAAGTCCTGAAATTTGGGGATTTTTATGGCTCTTCTTGGTTGATGCTGAACCGCCGAAGGTGCGAGTGAGCTGATCTGCCACGCGGGGTGGGCGAGCCTCCTCTTCCTTCCTCGTCCTTTTCACCAGAAGGAGAAGGTGCCTGTTTGGCGTGTGAACACAGAACTCAAAGCCTCCATAGGGAGACTGGGGTTTGCAAGATTCGAAGCCGACTGTGATCGTCATGGACTGCCCCATCACAGCTCTGCACACAGGCTGGAGTTTTGTCCCAGGCGACAGGCTCGGGAAAGGCCGTGGTGGCGGCTGGCGGAGCTCTCTGCTGGGGCCTCTCCCCCGAAATGAGGCTTCTGTCTCTAAATCCCTTCTGGGGTGTTGCCCTGAGCCAACTCCATCCATTGCTGAGCCTCACTTTCACCCACAGGCGTGTGAATCAACTGATACAAATCTGAAAAGCCCAGCGAGGGGGTCTGAGTGACCCCCTTAAATTCATCAGTGCGTCTGTGCGGGTCTTTCGGCGCTTTTGGAAAATCCTGAACCACAGCTTGCGCTTTTGGCCTCAGTGTGTGGCACGGCTCGATCCAGTTCAAGAGGCTGACATTCAAGACTGATGCTTGAAAGAAGCTTGTCAGGAGATAAAGTGGAGGTGAACACTTGACTTTTGATATGCACAGAACAGAGGCATCCGCTTTCCTTGTCCTCTCCATGGCAGCGGAAGGGAGCCACTTACTGCGAGAGCATGTATCTGCCCTGTAGAGTTCCATTCTGTTATTTAAAATAGTCTTTCTGCCACCGCCCAGCCTGAAGCTCCACACAGTAACTAGACTAGCGATTGTACAGGTATCTTTAGGACAACTTTGCAGCTCCTTTACTTTAAAAAGGTTATCTTTAAATCCTGTTCTTTTGACTATTCTAAAGATTGTACTTTTCCAAGAATCCTTTGAAAAACTTCAGTTGTGATGCTTACAGTTTTTTTCTATAATAGGTCATTTTGGTGATTAAGTTTGTCTCCTTTGACAGAAAACACATCAGTAAATTCCTAAGGTTCAGGGGGGAGTTTGTTGCATAGGGTTTTAGGTAGGGAGGCTACAGAGGAAATGAGTCCTGCATATTCTTTGGAAGGACCTATGCTGAAGCTGAAGCTCCAATACTTTGGCCACCTGATGCAAAGAACTGACTCCTTGGAAAAGACCCTGATGCTGGGAAAGATTGAGGGCAGGAGGAGAAGGGGAAAACAGAGGATGAGCAGGTTGGATGGCATCATCGACTCGATGGGCATGAGTTTGAGTAAGCTCTGGGAGTTGGTGATGGACAGGGAGGGCTGACGTGGTGTGGTCCATGGGGTCACAAAGAATCAGACACGACTGAGTGACTGAACTGAACTGAACTGAACTACGGAGCTGTTCTACTCTGAGGTTATGGTGATGATTGCGTTTGTCAAACTTCACAGAGAGTTTTACTGAATGTAAATTCTACTTCAATAAACGTGACCTTAAAACCTTAAAGAAAACAAACTAACAACAGCTTGCAATGCAGTCTTAGTGCAAAACTGAAGAATCGGAGGTTTATTAGGAAATTCAGAGGGTTTAACCTTAAAATGGCAGGTTCTAATGGGTTCAGAAGGGCAGAGAGCAAGGGTGGGCTCAGAGGTGGCTGCAGGGCAGAGGGGCAGGAGGCTGGTGTCGGGGGGACTGGTGGCCGCCTAGGACAAGAGGAAGACACACAGGCTGGCCCCCGGGAGAAAGAACTTGGGGGCAGGGAACACAAGGCGTTGGGGGTTCAAGAGCCCTTTTGCTCTTTCCTAGCTCTTAAATGACTTTGTGTGTGCATGTGTTTATTATTGGCTGTGCTGGGTCTTTGTTGCTGCATGGGTTTTGCTCTGGTTGCAGGGAGTGGGGGCTACGCTTCAGGTGTGGGGTGTGGACTTGTTGCAGGGGCTCTTCTTGTTGCAAAACACAGGCCCCAAGGCACAGGCTCAGTTGCTGGGGCCCTCGGGCTTAGCTGCTCCACGGCGCGTGGGGTCTTCCCGGACCAGGGGTCGAGCCTGTGTCTCCTTCACTGCACGCAGGTTCTTTACCACGAAGCCACCAGGGAAGCCCTCTCTTCTAGTTTTTCAGTTATTTGGGCCAATTTAGTAACAGATCTTGCAAAGAGGCCATTTTAGAGTTTTGTGCACATTTGGTAGCCTCCAGATAGCACTGAAGAAAAATACCCCGTTCATGTTTTTTAATTTTCAAGTCCTTCAATTTAATCTTAAGAAAAGCAAGTCTGGGGAGGTCGAGCTTTCCCCATAATGACCCTCGTAATCCTGGATTACTTTTAGTTTGTTTGGCCGAGTTTGTTACAGGCCTGTGGGTGGGTGGGTTGGAGAATGTCCATAGTTTTTAAACATAAAACAGGCCAGATCCCCAGAAGGAGGGCTGCCTCAGACCGTTTAGATGACTGGGATCCTGTTTTCCTAAGTTAGAGGCCTAAGCTAGAGGCCGAGCCCAGACTCTGAAAGTGATATAGAAACACGAAACGAGTGACTGGATCCCAGTTAGCTCAGTCCCCAAGAGAGCCTCAGTTTCACGCACTTAGCTCTTTTTCTTTAATGTTTTAATTATAAAATGAGAAAATTGTTTTGCTTGTAATTGTTTTTAGTTTTTATTTTATATTGGGGTATAGTTTATTTGGACTGCAAGGAGATCCAACCAGTCCATTCTAAAGGAGATCAGCCCTGGGATTTCCTTGGAAGGAATGATGCTGAAGCTGAAACTCCAGTACTTTGGCCACCTCATGTGAAGAGTTGACTCATTGGAAAAGAGTCTGATGCTGGGAGGGATTGGGGGCAGGAGGAGAAGGGGACAACCGGGGATGAGATGGCTGGATGGCATCACGGACTCGATGGCCGTGAGTCTGAGTGAACTCTGGGAGTTGGTGATGGACAGGGAGGCCTGGGGTGCTGCGGTTCATGGGGTCGCAGAGAGTCGGACACGACGGAGCGACTGAGCTGAGCTGAACACTGTGCTGGGGATTCCCTGGTGGCTCAGATGGTAGAGAGCCTGCCAGCAGTGCAGGAGAGCTGAGTTTGACCCCTGGGTCGGGAAGATCCCCTGGAAGAGGGCATGGCAACCCACTGCAGTGTTCTTGCCTGGAGAACCCCGTGGACAGAGGAGCCTGGGGGCTGCCGTCCCTGGGGCTGCGGAGTCAGAGATGACAGAGCGGCTGACGCTGTTTTCGTAGCTGATTCACAGTGCTGTGTCATTTCCAGGCGCATGTAGAACGGTCGGTTACACACATACACGTATCTTCTCTTTTTCCGGTTTTTCCCCATGTGGGATATCACGGAATATTGAGTAGAGCTCCCGTGCTACGTCACAGGCCCTTGTGATTAGCCATTTCCTATATCACAGTGCGTGCCTGTCAGCCCCAGCCTCCTCGTTCATTCCTCTCTGCCGCCTTGCCCCTGTGGTCGCCAGACCTTTATTTTCCAAGTCTGTGAGTCTGTGTCTGTTTCGTAAATAAGCTCATTTCTATCATCTTTTTAAAATTTTTATTTTTAACTGAAGGATGATTCCAATACTGCGCTGGTTTCTGCCGTACATCAACACGGATCGGCCAGGTACACGTACATCCCCGGCCCCTGCGCCTCCCACCCCGCGCCCCTGCTCTCAGTTGCTGCAGAGCCCCCGTTGGAGTTCCCCGCGTCACACAGCAGATCCCCGCCGGCAGGCGGTCCAGTGCGCACACGGATCGTGTAAGGTTCCACGTTACTCTCCGTCTGCCGCACCCTCTCCTCCCGCCCCTCCCTTCCGTGCCGTAAGTCTGTTCTCTGGGTCTGTGTCTGCAGTGCTGCCTGCACATAGGTTCATCAGGAGCTTCTTTCTGGATCCCATATGTACGGGTTAAGATACGGTACTTGTCTTCCCTTCCTGGCTCGCTGCACTGTGTATAACAGGCTGTGGGTTGATCCGCCTCATTAGCACTGACTCACACGCGCTCGCGCTCCTGGTATCATGGTTCTAGATCCCACGTGTGAGTGATGACCTGTGTTTGTCTCTGACTTCCTCCACTCAGGATGATCATCTCTGGGTCCAGCCGTGTTGCTGCGCCTGGCAAGATTTCATTCCTGTTCATGGCAGAGCAGCGTTCCACTGTGGTGTGTGGTGTGTGTGTGTGTGTGTGTGTGTGTGTGCACGCGCACGCGTGTGCACCGCGTCTTCCTTATCTACTCCTCTGACGGTGGGCGTTTAGGTGGCTTCCGTGTCTTGGGCACTGTAAGAAGCGCTGCAGAGAGCACTGGGGTGCATGTGTCTTTGAACTAGGGCTCCCTCTGGATATGTGTCCAGGAGTGGGATTGCTGGATTGTATGGGAGCTCTAGTTTTCATTAGATTTTTTTCTTTTTTTAAGGAAACTGCATACTGTTCTCCACAGTGGCTGAATCAATTTCTGTTCCCACCAGCAGTCTAGGAGCGTTCCCTTTTCTCCAAACCATCTCTAGCCTTTACTGCTTCCAGACTTTTTAGTGATGGCCCCTCTGACCAGCGTGAGGTGTGCCTCCCTGAAGCTGTAATTTGCAGCCACTTTAGCTTTGCCTTTCCTGGTAGTGAGTGAAGGTGAGCCCCTCTGCCTGTGCTTTTCGGCCATCTGCCCGTCTTCTTCGGAGGAAAGGCTGCTTAGGCCTTCCGCCCACTCCTGACTGGGCTGTTTGTGGGTTTCCTTTGATTCTCTCTGATGCTGAGCTGCTTGAGCTGTTTTATATTTTGGAAATCAATCCCTTGTTGGTTTCTTTGCAAATAATTTCTCCCGTTGTGTGGGGTTATCTTTTTGTTTATGCTTTCCTTTGCTTGCAAAGGCGTTTACGTTTAATTAGGCCCCATTTGTTCACTTTTGGTTTTATTTTCGTTTCTGTGGAGGTGAAGTCAAAGTCGCTTAGTCGTGTCTGACCCTGTGACCCCTTGGACTATACAGTCCATGGAATTCTCTAGGCCAGAATGCTGGAATGAGTAGCCTTTCCCTTCTCCAGGGGAATCTTCCCAACCCAAGGATTGAACCCAGATCTCCCTCACTGCAAGCGGATTCTTTACCAGCTGAGTCACAAGGGAATGCATCGCAAAAGATGTTGCTACGATTTATGTAAAAGAGCATTCTGTCTATGTTTTCCTCTAAGACTCTCATAGTGTCCGTCTTATATTTAAGCCTCTCATCCATTTTGAGTTCACTTTCGTGTATGGTGTTAGAGAATGTTCTAATTTGGGGAAACTGACAGCTGTCTGGCGTTCAGGACCCCACAGTTCCACGGCAGGGCGCAGAGTCCACCCCTGATCGGGGAGCACGTGGCATGGCCGAGCCAAACAACACGTTCTCCTGTCTTTTTTTGACGTGTAGCATCCAGCTTTCTAGTTGAGGATGGCATTTGCTGTGGGTTGGTTATATGTGGCGTTTATTGTGTTGGGGTAGGGTCCCCTATGCCGAATTTCTGGAGATTTTGTCATAGATGGGTATTGCATTTTGTTGAAAGTTTTTTCTGCATCTACTGAGATAATCATACAGTTTTTACTCTTCCATTTGTTGACGCGGTGTGTCATATCACATTGGTTGATTCACGTATATGGAAAAGTCCTTGCATGCTGGGATAACGCCCACTCAGTCCTGGTGTGTGAACCTTTTACTGTACTGTTGAATACGAATTGTTAGTATTTTGTTGAGGATTTTTGCATCTGTGTTCATCAGTGATATATTGGCCTGTAATTTTCTTTTTTGTGGATCTTTGTATGGTTTTTGTATCAGGGTGATGGTGGTCTGAAAGAATGAGTTGGGGAGTTTTCCTTCCTCTGCAACTTCTGAAGAGTTTCAGAAGGATAGGTGTTAACTCTTCTCCAAATGTTTGATAGAATTCACCTGTGAGGCCATCTGGCCCTGGACTTTTGTTTGTTGGAGGGTCTTAAGCCATAGTCTTAACTTCAGTCCCTGTGACTGGTCTGTTCATGTTTCCTCTTTCTTCCTGGTTCAGTCTGGGAAGATGGTGCCTTTAAGAATGTGCCCACTTCTTCCAGGTTGTGCATTTTACTGGCATATAGTTGCCTGTAGTCATCTCTTACCCTCTGTCTCTCTGTGCTGTGCCTTGTAAATTCTCCTTTTTGATTCCTAAGTTTCATTACTGGAGCCACTTCCCTTTGTTTTTCTTGATGCGTCTGGCTAGAGGTTCATCAATTTGTGTGTGATTTCGAAGAGCCAGCTTTGGCCCCACTGATCTTTCTGTCGTTTTCTCGGTCTCATTTCTTCCTGCTCTCACCTCATGATTTATTTCCTTTGCTCACTCAGAGCTTTGTTTGTTCCGCTCTCTCTAGCTGCTCTGGGTGTAAGGTTAGGTTGTTCCTTTGAATTTTTTCTTGTTTCCTGAAGTAAGTTCGTATGGCTAAAAACTTCCTCTTAGAACTGCTTTTGCTGGTCTGAAAGGTCTTGAACTGTGTTTTTGTTTATCTCCAGGCACTTTTTGCTTTCCTCTTGCCGTTTCTCACAAAAGCATGCTACAGAATAGTTTAGTCTAAAAGTTTAAAGGCCAACTGTTAACACAGGGTTTCTTCTTGACGTGTGATTTGAAACAGGTAGAAAAAGACCAGGGGCTACAAACTGTATCATCTAATCTCTTTGTCTGCAACACAGAGACAGTAGTTCCCGTCTCTTGGAGCTGTTATGAGGCAGATGCTCTGAAAGGTCCTAGGACGGGCGCTGCAGCTGATGAGAGCCACGGAAGGCCTGCTGCCCTCAATCCCGAAGGAAGCAGTTAGCCCCGCTTCCTCGGAGACCGGCCCCTGTTCTTACGGCGGCTGCTTTCAGGTCAGTACTGAACTGAGGCAGTGAAAGCGAAAATCTGAAGAAACAGGCTTCCAGACTTAGCCAGCGACCTTCCCGTTGCTGGAGCGAAGGAGGGGCAAGGATCGTTCCGGGGGGTGTCGGGATGGACAGGCACACGCTGCCGCATTTAAAACGGACGACCAGCAAGAGCTGGTTGCGTTATGTGGCAGCCTGGGCGGGAGGCAGGCTTAGGTGAGAATGGACGCCCGGATGGGCTTCCCTGGGAGCTCAGACAGCAAAGGACCTGCCTGCAATGCAGGAGATCTGGGTTCGATCCCTGGGGATATATATGTGTGTTTATATATATATAATATAATAGAAATTATATTATAATATAAACATGTTTTATTTATATAATTTATATTATTTTATATGAGTTATATATATAATATATTAATGTCATCAATTGATTAAATATTATATATTATATATACTTGTGCCCGTTTGCTGTTCACCTGCGCCTGTCACAACATCGTTTGTTAAGCAGCTATATCCCAATACAAAGTAAATTGTGTTAAAAGACTAAAAAATAGAAAACCTGTTCAAATCACAAGGAAACAAAGCGACGCGCTGAAGCGTGAGCGCCAGTAACGCGCCTTCGGAGGCCGGCGCTGCGGCGTCGGGGCCTGAGGCCGGGCGCTGAGCTGCCTGCGGGCCGCGCGGCCGCCCCGAGGGATGCGCGCTGCCCGAGGTGCCCCGTGCGCGCTGCCCGAGGTGCCCCGAGGGATGCGCGCTGCCCGAGGTGCCCCGTGCGCGCTGCCCGAGGTGCCCCGAGGGATGCGCGCTGCCCGAGGTGCCCCGTGCGCGCTGCCCGAGGTGCCCCGAGGGATGCGCGCTGCCCGAGGTGCCCCGTGCGCGCTGCCCGAGGTGCCCCGAGGGATGCGCGCTGCCCGAGGTGCCCCGTGCGCGCTGCCCGAGGTGCCCCGAGGGATGCGCGCTGCCCGAGGTGCCCCGTGCGCGCTGCCCGAGGTGCCCCGAGGGATGCGCGCTGCCCGAGGTGCCCCGTGCGCGCTGCCCGAGGTGCCCCGAGGGATGCGCGCTGCCCGAGGTGCCCCGTGCGCGCTGCCCGAGGTGCCCCGA
>SJYG01000305.1:809338-834338 GCA_006410535.1 Litocranius walleri | reverse complement strand
AGTCACACATGAGACTCTCCCTGGAAGCTGCGGCGTGACGCCTCCGTTTACATCTGATTGCCAGGCGCCTATCCTGATCTGCAGCTGTTTCTTTCTGTCTGAAAGATGGGAAAATCAGGTTTCTGTCCTGGGCTGAGAGATGGAGTGTGCATTGCCGTGAGAAAGGAAGAGGGGGCGTGTGAACGGACACACCCCTTGGTCACCACCCTCAGGAGCCTGCATCTTCAACCAGCAGTCTCAGTGGTTCCGGTGTGTGCGACTCGGGTGTCCCGGAGAAACGGCAGGTGCCTGTGCCCCTCTCTCCTGCGTGGCTCAGTGAAATGCTCATCCTCGCTTCCCTGGCTGAAGGCCCTTTCTGTTTACCTGGCTTGCGCTAAAACTCCCTGCGTGGTGCTGTCTGACTTCGGTCAGCCCTTGAGTGTGGGGTGTGGGCCAGATTTTGACACCTGGCCCACCGCATAATGGTAAAGAATCCACCTGCCAATGCAGGTTCCATCCCTGAGTCAGGAAGATCCCCTGGAGAAGCAAATGGCAAGCCCACTCCAGTGCTCTTGCCTGGGAAATCCCACAGACAGAGGAGCCTGGTGGGCTGCAGTCCATGAGACTGCAAAGAGCTGGGCTGGACAGGTCAGAGCGACTGAACACACAGGCACGCGCGAGGCTTGCAAGCGGGGGTGGGGGGCAGAGGTGCCACCCCGAGAACTTAGTGGGCTACGGTTTCATAATCAGAGGAGAGGCGGGGAGAGGGAGGGTCCCGCTTTCTTTCTCATTTTGGGAAGAAAGTCCATCATCAGCTCCTCCTCCAGGCTGGGTGGCGGAGTTTTCTAGTCCCCACGTGGTCAAGCCAGGACTGTCATGGCACAATGGAAATATTATTTCAGGTCTCAGTACAATGAGGGTCTTTACTTGAAAAGGTGACCTTTCCATAAATTACTGTTTCTTTGATGTGTTCAGAGGGCGTGTCCTAGGGTCATGAACCCACTGAGCTCCCTGGGCGGATGCGGGTCGCACACCGTGGCAGGCCGTGTTCTTGTTTGGGGCCATGCCTCCTGCTTCTGTTGCATGGTTTTGTTACTAAGCGGCCTGCTTGGTTTTGTGGCTTAACAAGCCTGCTTTTTCGAGTAATCAGTAACTTACAGGGGTCTCCTATGTTATTTTTGCTTACAGTCTGCTAGTGGGATTAACTGTTTAATTACATACTTTGTCCCTATCAACACTGTCTGCAGGGTTTTTTTTCAGACTTTAAACTTTTTATTTTATTTTGTATTGGGATACAGCCAGTTAACAATATTGTGGTAGTTTCACATGAACAGCCGGACATATGCCTGTATCCATTCTCCCCCAAACTCCCCTCGCTTCCGGCCAGGCACATGACCTTGAGTCGAGTTCCATGTGCCAGAACTCAGGAAGGGCCTTGTTGGCTACCCATGTTGAATACAGCAGAGTGCGCATGACCTTCCCAAACTCCCCAACCATCCCTTGCCCCGGCAACCGTAAGTTTGTTTCCTAAGTCTCTGAGTACTGACCGAGGGTGAGTCGGAGCCACTGGGCTCGTGTGGCTTCTAGCCCCCTGCTGGTGCGTGGAGCCGGGCGGCTATCCATCAGCCTCAGCCTCGTTGAGGCTTTGCTCCTCCCCCCACGCGGTGAGTTACTGGGGTTAAATGTTCGTGAGGGCCACAGTCCTGGGGGCGCTGGGGCTGAACCTCTCTCTTTTCTTCTGGATCAGGAGGAAGCCCGTTTAGCCCTGGGAAGGTTTTGCCGTCACCCTGGGGCCCTGGAGGAAATTCGTTTGCCTTAAGGAAATAGTTGAGACCATGAAGACAGAGCAGACAGATGGAAGAGCTCCAGGGTAGAGGACAGAGTCAGAAAGCGACACGTAAGGGCCAGAGGCAAGCTGCACAAACATGCTCTTTACAAACGACCAGCCCAGACAGCATGTATAAGAGCAGAGACATTACTGTCCAACAAAGCCTGTCTAGTCAAGGCTATGGTTTTTCCTGTGGTCATGGATGGATGTGAGAGTTGGACTGTGAAGAAGGCTGAGCGCCGAAGAATTGATGCTTTTGAACTGTGGTGTTGGAGAAGACTCTTGAGAGTCCCTTGAACTGCAAGGAGATCCAACCAGTCCATTCTAAAGAAAATCAGGAAAATATTCAGGAGACTATTCACTGGAAGGACTGATGCTGAAGCTGAAACTCCAATAGTTTGGCCACCTGGTGGGAAGAACTGACTCATTGGAAAAGACCCTGATGCTGGGAAAGATTGAAGGCGGGAGAAGGGGGAGACAGAGGATGAGATGGTTGGATGGCATCACCAGCTCAATGGACATGAGTTTGAGTAAGCTCTAGGAGTTGGTGATAAACAGGGAAGGCTGGTGTGCTGCAGTCCATGGGGCTGCAAAGAGTTGGACACGACTGAGAGACTGAACTGAACTGTGAAAAACACTGAATTCCACCATTCACAGCGATTCCACTCCCGAGACATTCTTGCCTCTGTGCAGCAGAAACCTTGTAGAAGAGAGTACGTGGTGGCATTGTTCACAGCCACAAGAAACCCGTAAGCAACCCAGATGTCCATCAGCAGGAAACGCAGGGTGAATTGTGCTCTATTCAGGATGGGCTCTTACGCAGCATTGATGTCACTGTAATATTACAGGATGGGCTCTTACGCTGCAGGAAATGAGGGGCCCACTGCCAAATGCAGCAGCATGGGAGAAGCTTAGAGCCGTAATATTGAGTTGAAAAGGCAAGTCGCAATGTGATAACTCTTGCAAAGACAGGAAAATTATATGACATAAAGTTTAGGGAGAAACATATAAATGATAAAACAATTTTTTTTAAGTGAGGCAATGAACAGTGGATGTGGACAAGATGGAACAGTTGCACTTTTCTCTATTCCTCCTGATGAGTGTAACTAAGACAGGTGAGACAAGTCTGAAAGGTGGAGGGAAAAAGCAGGCCACCCAGGGACCCTAGGGGCTGGGGAGCAACGTGGCAGTGAGTCCTTGGGGTTTCCCTTTTGCCTCATATGCCCTGGAATGGGGGCTGGAGAAGATGAGGGCCTGGGACACCCATGAGAACAGATACCTGTCCCAAAATCAACCTTGATAAAATCCTCTTTAGGCAAACGACCAAGAAAAGCACAGCTTAGCTGGTCAGAAAGCTTTCAGGTAGTAATCATTCTCCTGCCAAATAGCCTGGAGAAACCATGGCTTCTGCCCCATAACAGCGGCTCACTAGGCAGCCTGGACTCTCACTCTGGCTCGGTTGTTACAAGAGGACATCCTTCCCAACTGGGGGGCATCAGAGATGGCTGAGTGGGGAGCCAGGACCTGCACCCAGTGGTAATAAGCCTCTCTCCCTGCAGCAGTAACAGGAGCCACATAAGAACCAGTGCTAGGGTGCCCCTCTCTCCCCGCCAGGGAGAGTCCGTGGGGGTCTGAGTGCACGAGCACTGAGTCATGTCTGACTCTCTGGGACCCTGTGGACTGTAGGCCACCAGGCTCCGCTGTCCATGGAATTCTCCAGGCAAGAATACTGGAGTGGGTTGCCATTTCCAGATCCAAGATTCTTCTCCCGACCCAGAAATTGAACCCGCATCTCCTGCCTTGCAGACAGCTTCTGTACCACTGAACCACTGGGGAAGGCCCCCATGGAGGTCTAGTTGGGAGCCTGAACCCCAACCCCTGCTCAGCAGTGACGAGATCTTCCCCCACACTGGAGGGGTCAGTAGAGGCAGAATGTGGCACGTGCTATAAGAGGCTTACATCCTCGGTCCGTCACCAGCAGCAGGGGAGGCTTCCTGCAAACAGAAGATGCAATAAGATCCAGACACTCATAACGTAACACACAAAATGTCCAGGACACAATAAAAAATCATGAATCATTCCAAGAACCAGGAAAATACCAACTTGAATGATAAAGGACAGTCAGCAGGCAGCACGACTGAAAATAATGCAAACGTCGCAATTGTCTGCAGTGGTTTAAGCCAGCCACGATAGGAAATGCTTCAGTAAGCAGCTGAAAATGTGCTTGAAACAGCCGAGAACATAGAAGTCTCAGCAAAATGTAGAAGGCACACAGAGTCAAGTGAAAAACTTAGAAGTATAATGATAAAAAGTCAGTGGGTGAGCTAAATAGGAATGGAGCAGACCAAGAAAAGAGCCTGTAAACTTGGAGCTGGAAGGAGACAGACTCCTCAATCTGGAAAGCAGAGAGAGTGGACTGGGAAATGTGCAGGACCCTGGGACACCCGGAAGACAATCCTAGAAGACCTAACAGTGGCGTCTTTGAAGTTCCAGAAGGAAAGGAGGAAGATGGGCCTGAAGAAGTACTCAAAGAAACACGGCTCAAACATTTCCTAATTTGGCAAAACACATCAGCCTACAGGTTCAAGAAGCTGAGGAAACCCCTAACAATAAACCCAAAGAAATCCACGCCAAGACGCATGGTTTGTGTGTGTCTGAAATAAAACCCTGAAAACTAAAAATTAAAAATCTCAAAAGCAATGAGAGATAAACAACACCTTATCTATGTGGGAAAAAATAATCTGAAAATGAATTTCTCGAAAAAACAATGATGGTCAAAAAAAAAAAAAGCCATCAATACTGAATTCTATATCCAGCAAATATCTTTCAGGCAAATTAAGATATGTTCAGATGAAGGAATACTAAGAGGATATGTTGCCAGCTACAAAACTAACTAGAGAGACTTCTTGAAACAGAAAGGAAAGGATGAAAGAAGGAAACTGGGGAGTATCAGGAAGGAGGGGAACACAACAGAAGGGTCAAAATACGGCTGAATGCCACAGAAGTCCCTTCTAGCTTTTTTCCATTTTATTTCTTCGTTTTAATTGGCGTATAATCGCCTTCAATGTTGCATCAGTTTCTGCTGTAAACACAGCGTGAGTCAGCCGTGTGCACACAGATCCTTTCTTCTTCAGCCTCCCTCCCACCCTCTCTGGTCCTTTTTAGTTTTCCAAATTACGTCTGATGGCTGGAAGAAAAATTAAAACCATGTTTGATGTGATTCTCCAATTTTGTAGAGTACATGAAATGTGTAAAATGGTCATGAACGGGGACAATAAGCAAGGTTAGGGTTCTACAGTCCACTTGAACGAGTCAGATGTCAACACTACAGACCATGATCGCTTGTGTATATAATTTAATACAACCACTAAAAACTGATGGCAAGTGATACACTTAAAATAGTCTAGATAGGGAACTCCTTGGAGTCCATTGGGTGGGAGTCGGTGCTTTCACGGCTAAGAGCCTGGGTTCAGTCCCTGGTTGGGGAACTCAGATCCTGTAGCCTTGCGGTGTGGTTAAAAAAAAAAGTATTGATATATTTAAATGGAATTCTGGAAAACATCAGTAAGTCAGGAAAAAGAAGATAAAAAATGGAGAGGAAACCAACAGAAAGCATTTCTATGCCCCAGTTCCAGGCTTAATCCATGATGTACCAAAATTATACCAAACGGAAATGGTCTAAATACAGAAACTAACAGAGGCTGACAGAGTAGATAAATAGACACCCAACTGTATATTGTATATGAGAACTTCACTTTGACTGTAAGGATGTATGTAGGTTAAAAGTAATTAAAGCCTGGAAAAGCATACCACGCAAATATTAATCAAAAGAAAGCAAGAGCGGCTGTACTAATATCAGATAAAGCAGACTTCAGAACAGCAGTGAAAGGTTACCAGAGGCAGACAAGGACATTATATAACTCGTCAAGAAGAAAGAACAATCCTAAATGTGTCTGTGCACCAAAACTAGAATTGCAAAACACAGGAGGCAAAGACAGTGTCGGACTGAGAGTGGTGAGGCCGGTTCTTCTCTGTGCGGGTGTGGCTGACAACACCGAGGTTTCGAAGGATGTTAGGTGCTGAAATCTCAGAGCCAGACCTGGGAGGCAACTCTCACTCAGGTGTGAGTAGGAGCCCCTGATCTGGGAATCCCATATGTGCTGCTTGGGGGGAAGTGCTTCATGTTTACGTGGAAAGAAAATTTGTGCTGTTGTAGTGAAAAGTTTCCCACTGTTCCATGGTTTTTTAGTCATTTTTTTCCTGTGTAAATTCAGAATTCTATTCCAGCTGAATTCTGTCTTCTGTTTGACTAGTCTACCAACTTCCTCAGGTCTTTCTTAGAGTGCATTTGGGTAAAGTATGAATTATTTCCCACAGTTCAGCGTTCTGTGGAAATATGGATGTCATGCTGTCCTTCTTCTTATCCATGCTTCACTGATCTAGTCAGGTATTTTCCTGAGCATCATAGCTGAGAGTCAAGTCCGGAGCTTGGAGAACGTCACTGTAGCTTGAAATTAGCCATTGAAGCTTTTCTCCGAATTCAGCGAGGTTTCAATCATCCGTTAACTGTCATTCATTGTGTGTCCCTGTCCACAGAATCTGTTGTGTGTGGTATGTTATATTGTCCACAAATATGTTATAATTTGTGACTTTAGATTATGATTATGAGTATTCCTTAAACAACCTTCATACAATCTCTTCCTAAACAGGTAGGAAACGCCCAACTTGCCCTCAGAGTGAGGCCACTTTCCCTGCTAAGCCGCACTCATCACTGTCCTGACGATTATGGGGGGCTGACTGAATTTTCCTTGGAGGTATTTTTCTCATTCATTTAGGGGTGCGTTTACACTCAGTCATGTCCTCTCTCTGCGACTCGGTGGACTGTAGCCCGCCAGGCTTCTCTGTGCGCAGAATTCTCTTGGCAAGAATACTGGAGTGGGTTGCCATTTCCTTCTCCAGGAGATCTTCCCAGCTGGGGATCAAACCTGCCTGTCGCATCTCCTGCAGTGGTGGGGCATTTATTTGCTCAGTATTATAGAAATAAAAATTTACCCTGCGCAGAAGGCTGAGAAGCAGGAAGCGAAAGTCCCATGGGTCCCTACAGTCTTCACACCCGAAGAATCACCAGGAACGTGTGGCAGCCTCTTCCAACCCGTCCAGACGGTCGCCACGGTGCGAGCCGTATCAGCGCTGGGACTCAGGCAGACTCCTCCTGGAGCACGAAAGGCAGGGCGCAAAGTCCAGTCCGGCGGCTGGAGAGCCTGGAGCTGGGGCTCGTTTTGTGGGAGGCCGGATGGGGGAGCTCGGGACTCCAGGACCTGCCTTCTCTCCCCCTTTCTGTCTGCTTTGGAGGGGTCTCCTTCTGTCTTGCTTTGCTACTGCTGAGGACCCCTGACGCCTTATTCACGCCCAGCAGGAACGAGAGGGACTGCTCTTTGTCCTGTGTTTCCAGTAGAAGACCAGAGACTGCTCGGAATGGACCGGCTAATATGCCGATCCCCAAAACACTCCTGACTGGACTTGTTCTCCGCGTGTATGCAGCCGCTGCACTTTCATTTAACGTGACTTGGGCATCTTCAGCGCATGTGGCTCCGAGCAGCCAGCTCTGGGACATGGAGACACAGCAGGAAACGTGCTGAGTTAGAGAGCACGGGCCCCTGGGCAGGTTAACAGGCGGGGGCTATGGCTTCTCACGCTAAGGTTGCTCAGCTGGCGCTAGTGCTGAGCAAGCCACGTGCCGTGCAGGGGGCCCAGTCCCAGGGCCGAGAAGAGCCCCTGGAGGAGGGCATGGATGCCCACGCCAGGATTCTTGCCTGGGGAATCCTCTGGATGGAGGAGCCTGGCAGGCTGTGGTCCGTGGGGTCGCAGAGACCCCACCTCACAATGACTGACGTGGCTTGGCGCCATGCACGCACGAGCCAGGCAGCCCTCTCTGCCTCGGTGTCCTTGGCACAAAATGAAGCGATTCCGACACCAAGTTACCTCAAAGAGCTCATTACCAGTAAAGACATGGGTCTCCTGGAAGAGAGAGGTTGTCTGGGGCGTGGGCTAGAGTCCGTGTGTAATCATAAATTATAATCAATATCTCACACTAGACAGTGGATCTTGTCGCTATTTCACTAAAATGCTCTGTTTCCAACGATCCAGGTGCCCCCCAGTTCAGTTCAGTTCAGTTCAGCTGCTCAGTCGTGTCCGACTCTTTGCAACCCCATGAATCGCAGCATGCCAGGCCTCCCTGTTCATCACCATCTCTCGGAGTTCACTCAGACTCACATCCATTGAGTCAGTGATGCCATCCAGCCATCTCATCCTCTGTCGTCCCCTTCTCCTCCTGCCCCCAATCCCTCCCAGCATCAGAGTCTTTTCCAATGAGTCAACTCTCCGCATGAGGTGGCCAAAGTACTGGAGTTTCAGCTTCAGCATCATTCCTTCCAAAGAAATCCCAGGGCTGATCTCCTTCAGAATGGACGGGTTGGATCTCCTTGCAGTCCAAGGGACTCTCAAGAGTCTTCTCCAACACCACAGTTCAAAAGCATCAATTCTTCGGTGCTCAGCCTTCTTCACATTCCAACTCTCACATCCATACATGACCACTGGGAAAACCATACCCTTGACTAGAGGGAATTCATTGCTTTCCTTTTCAAGGACTGAGATGTGGTCAGAACATCTTGCTTGATATTTTGGCTCCTCTTGGGAATAATTTCTATCCTGAACTGGTTTTCCTTCAGAAGCTCTGGACTCTTAGCACAGAGTAGCTGTTTTACTTACGATCCAGGACTTAAAGCCATTGACCTGAGACTCGGCTCATCTAGTAAATGGTTCTGGTTCCAACTTCTTGGGAAACCAGGCTCTTGCAATCCCTGGGACCTTTCCCCAGAGTCCCTCCTTCTCTCTCCAGTTTAGGGTAATAGGGCCTGATTGCAAAAGATCTGTGCAGAGGACTCCTTCTCTGGAGGCAGAAGGGAGAGTCTCATGGGTTCAGGAGGAGAGTGGTGGTTCTGACTCCCAAAGGGCTAGGAATCAGTTTTAAAGGAAGTCTATGCTCATTAAGGATCAGTTCAGTTCAGTTGCTCAATCATGGCTGACTCTTTGTGACCCCATGGACTGCAGCACGCCAGGCCTCCCTGTCCATCACCAACTCGTGGAGCTTGCTCAAACTCATGTCCATCAAGTCGGTGATGCCATCCAACCATCTCATCCTCTGTCGTCCCCTTCTCCTCCTGCCTTCAATCTTTCCCAGCGTTGGGGTCTTTTCTAGTAAGTCAGTTCTTCACATCTGGTGGCCAAAGTATTGGAGCTTCAGCATCAGTCCCTCCAGTGAATATTCAGGACTGATCTCCTTTAGGATGGACTGGTTGGATCTCCCTGCAGTGCAAGGGACTCTCAAGAGTCTTCTCCAATACCACACTTTAAAAGCATCAATTCTTCAGTACTCAGCTTTCTTCACAGTCCAATTCTCACCTCCATACATGACCGCTGGAAAAACCATGCCTTTACTAGACAGACCTTTGTTCACAAAGTAATATCTCTGCTTTTGAATATGCTATCTAGGTTGGTCATAACTTTCCTTCCAAGGAGTAAGCATCTTTTAATTTCATGGCTGCAGTCACCATCTGCAGTGATTTTGGAGCCCAGGAAAATAAAGTCAGCCACTGTTTCCACTGTTTCCCCATCTGTTTGTCATGAAATGATGGGACCGGATGCCATGATCTTGCTTTTTGAATGCTGACTTTTAAGCCAGCTTTTTCACTCTCTTCTTTCGCTTTCATCAAGAGGCTCTTTAGTTCCTCTTCACTTTGTGCCATAAGGGTGGCGTCATCTGAGTATCTGAGGTTATTGCTATTTCTCCCGGCAGTCTAGATTTGAGCGTGTGCTTCCTCCAGCCTGGCATTTTGTGTGATGCACTCTGCATATAAGTTAAATAGGTAGTGACAATATACAGCCTTGACGTACTCCTTTCCCAATTTGGAACCTGTCTGTTGTTCCCTGTTCCGTTCTGTTGCCTCTTGACCTGCATACAGGCTTTTCAGGAGGAAGGTCAGGTGGTCTGGTACTTCCATCTCTTTCAGAATTTTCCAGTTTGTTGTGATCCACACAGGCAAGGCATTAGTGCAGTCAGTGAAGCAGAAGTAGATGTTTTTCTGGAATTCTCTTATTTTTTCTATGATCTATAGATGTTGGCAATTTGATCTCTGGTTCCTCTGCCTTTTCTAAATCTGGCTTGAACATCTGGAATGTCACAGTTCATGTACTGTTGAAGCCTGGCTTGGAGAATTTTGAGGATTATTTTGCTAACATGAGAAATGAGTACAATTGTGCGGTAGTTTGAGCATTCTTTGGCATTGCCTTTCTTTGGAATTAGAATGAAAACTGACCTTTTCCAGTCCTGTGGCCCCTGCTGAGTTTTCCAAATTTGCTGGCATATTGAGTGCAGCACTTTCACAGCATCATCTTCCAGGATTTGAAATAGCTCAGCTGGAATTTAGGATTTGAAATAGCTCAGCTGGAACATCTCCACTAGCTTTGTTCGTAGTGATGCTCCCTGAGGCCCACTTGACTTCACACTCCAAGATGTCTGGCTCTAGGTGAGTGATCACACTATCGAGGTTATCTGGTCATTGAGATCTTTTATGTACAATTCTGTGTATTCTTTCCACCTCTTCCTAATATCTTCTGTGTTTGTTAGGCCCATACTGTGATACTCATAATCAGTTGTTCCAGTCTCGAGTGTTGTATTACCTTTCTGAGAATTTCCGCCGCGCACTGCGTGTGAAGCCGCCCAGCCTGAGTCTGTGCGCTTAGGCGACGCAGCGGGACGGAGCTTTGCTTTGTGCTTCCACTGTGGTGTATGCTCCCAGGGGGCGCTGGCGGTAAAGAACTCTCCCGCCAGTGCAGGAGACACAGGAGGATGTGGGTTCGATCCCTGGGCTGGAAAGATCCCCTGGAGGCGGGCATGGCAGCCCACTCCAGTGTTCTTGCCAGGAGAGTCCTGTAGACAGGGAGGCTGGCGGGCTGCTGTCCCTGGGGTCGCACAGCGTCGGACGCGGCTGCAGCAGCTGGAGGGGCCTGAGGCTCCGCCCTCGCGGCGCTGTCAGGCCTCCCTGCGCGTGCTGGTCCCACCAGTACTCGGCGGGGAGCGGGCGTCTCGGCTGGGACATCTTCCCACTGGCCCACGGCAACCACCGCCCCCTTGTGCTGTGGGTCTGGCTCTGTCCCTGCGCCCCGTGCGGGAGGGGCGGCGAGGGACCATCGCATGGCCCTTCCTGCCCCCTTGCTGCAACCTGGGAATGCCAGGCCCCGACTGGAGGGCCCAGGGTGGGCCCCTGTGGGACCCGCATGCAGCTGGAGGCAGGCTTCTGAGAGAGGCCAGGCCTGCGAGGCGGGGCGGGGAGGGGTGCTTGGAGCCCACCGCGTCCTCCCCAGTCGAGGGTCCCAGCGGAGGCCAGGTGCCTGCGGGAAGCAGCACCTGGAGAGGGTCTCTGCTGCAGGCTGCTGGTGAATGGCCAGTGTGCCTTTTCTTGTGAATTGTAGCAAAAATAAAAATGAACAGGTTTCGGGGGTTTGCCATCCATCTCCAGCTGAGTCAATCGCTGTGTCATGGTCTGCTCCGCTTGCTGAGCCTGACCGTGCTGGTCCCTGGCTCGAGCCCCCCGGGGCCCCGGCTTCGGTGGGGCACAGCTCCCTGCGCCGGCAGCCATTGGACTGTGCCCCCGTGGGAGGCTCCCAGCCACGGTGGCCCCGACTCGGTCGGGACCAGCTGCGGTGCTCCCGGCTCTGTGACCCTGGGCGAGTCGCTCAGCCTCTGTTGTCTCTCTTTGTGGGTCTGGTGTAGGTGTATGTCCACACAACTAAAAATTCGCACTTCTTCCTGAGGTTGTGGTTGTGACCAAATGTGTTAATACATGTGTTCGGAACAGTGAGTGATGTTGGCGAGTGCTCCTGGCGTGTCTGCTGTTTTTCTCATTGTTGTTTCACCATGATTAGTGAAGGGATTCTTTGCCTATGAGACCAAGACGTCTGGTTTTAGCAGTGGTTGGAGAACTATGTGTGGAGGATGGGGACTGGGGCACGTGGCCCTTTCTGTCCCCGTAACAGTCCTCCTCGTGCTGCGTGGGACGGTGCATTGCTCTCTTTTTTACTGTGCTAAATACACACAACACAGAACTCACCCGTGTAACCATTTTAAAGTCTCCAGGTCAGTGGCGCCACACACGCTCACGTCGCTGTCCAGTCACCACCACCATCACCTCCAGAACCTTCTCATCTTCCCAGATGGCGTCTCGTTCCGTCAGACCCCGACTCCCCTCCCCGACCCCGTGACCTCTCGTCTACTTCCTGTCTGTGGAGTCACTTACTCCATCACCTCCATCATCTCCGGAACCTTCTCCCCTTCCCGGATGGCGTCTGGTTCCATCAGACACTGACCGCCCCCGCCCCAGCCTCGGTGAGGCCGCCTATTCTGAGCTGTCTGTGTGAGTGGAACCCGACAGCATTTGTCCTCTGGCGTCTGGCTTTCCGCTTAAGCACCGTGTCTTCTGCGTCATCCGCGCCGTCGTAGGGGTCACAGTTCTGTTGCTGTCTGCGGCTGGGTTGGATGCACGCGCAGTCTGAAGTACAGACTACATCTTGTCTGTGGTCTGTAGGTGGAAACTCGTTTCTACACTTCGGCTCTTGTGGCCAGTGCAGCAGTGGACGCGGGAGCAGCTACCTGCCCCGCAGAAACCCAGCCCTCCCCTTTCAAAGCTGCACCCACCTCTCACTTCTTGCAGCATATCCAAAAGTAGGCTGGAGTTTTCAAAAAGACCTCATTAAATATTGAGGAGAACAGAAGAGAAAACCATGGACATATGAGAAGCAAGAGACGAGTTCAGCTCCCATGAGACCTCGGTGACCTTGATGGGGACACGGGTCGCGTGTGGCCCCTGCTTCCCTCCAGGCCCCCAGGGGCTGGCACCCCCAGACGGGCCTGTGTGCCTGCGGAAGCCGCTGCGCACGGCCCACGACTCACCCCCACACACAGGTCGTGCTGCCCGTCGCCTGGCCAAGACCGTGATCCTGCTTCATCCGTCTCTCACCCGGGTCTGTGCAGCTCTTGTGTGGGGACAGACTTGTCTCAGGCCCCAGGCAGCACGCAAAACTTCAGTAATCATGACAGTCCGCGTGTAAGACCCGGCCCGAGGGATGAAGTCCGACAGGCGCCCGCGTGCGCTGGAGAGGCAGCGAGCTCGTGGCGATGGCGGGTCCGCCTGCAAACATCTGGCGCAGACATGAGCCGTCGGGACGTCCCTCACTGGTCTCTGGAGCTGTTTCACGTGGTTTGACAGACCAGTCTGAAAAGGAGCCCCCGTCCATTGTGCCCATGAGTCTGGGCTTTGACTGAGGCAGCTGGGCAGTCCTTGCTTGGGGTCTCTCGTGAGGTCGTAGGCGGAAGGTGACTGGCTGGGCTACCTGAAAGTCTCACTTGTCATGTGTCTGGCATGTGGACGGTTGAACAGCCAGGCCCGTGGGCATCTCCACCTCTGTCTGCCGTCTTTCCACGAGTGTCTCTCCAGCGTGGCCAGCCTTCTTATGTGGCCTCCTTTGACCAGCGGCTTGCAAGCCTCTGCGTTTCCTGTTCCACTTGAACCTTGGGGATGAAGAACTGCTGATGCTCAGATACACATATGGTCTTTGATCAGGGCCATAGCAGTTAAAAATCCATGTGGTCAGGACGAGAAATCTCAACAAGGGCCCCTGTGTGTCAGCCAGTCCCGACTGTGTGCTAGGCTTCTAATATCCATCATCTGCTCTGTGAGCCAGGAGCCCACACCGCTTCCTGGCAGGGCTGGAAGGAGGATCTGAGCCCCCTGGGTGCTGGGAGCTGGTCGTGACCCCCGTGGGAGGCAGGAGGGCAAGGCAGGGGCCTGGGCTCTGGTGGCCTGAACTTAACTCCAGCTCCACCACGTCTGTGGCGGCAACTTTCTCAAGCCCTCTGACCTCCTCACCCTGTTCTGGAAGGGGGAATCCTAGTGCCAGCTCCACCACGTCTGTGGTGGCAACTTTCTCAGGATTTCTCAACTTTTTCCTCCTCACCCTGTTCTGGAAAGGGAGAATCCTAGTGGTACCACCTTGCGACTGGCATGAAGATGAGATTAGCCTTTTTTCTTTTTTTTACCAAAAGCCCTGAGAAACTGGTCTGTCCCTGAGTGATGCTCAGAAAAGCCATTAGCTAGTGTTACTATTCACACGAGATCTTAGAATGTTCGCCATGAAAGCAGAGCATTTTTATTGACAAGATCTTGGCCCAGAAAACGTTGACGCGTGTATACACGAGTAGACACAAATAGAAAGAGGGATAAAAATGTGCCGATGGGTTGGACACAAAGGCAGCCCTCCCTGGGCAATTATGAGGCTATAGAAAGAGAGAAAGCGGTGCGTCTCCTCAACACAGTCCCAGAACAGCCTGGCTCGGGGGTAGATTACAGTACAGATGAATGCTGAGTACACTGGGAGCTCCTTTGCTCAGCCCCATGGAAGTTTCGGGGCTGAATGCATTTGCTTTTTTGGCTGCAAGAAAATCTGTCGAGCAGGACTATGAAATGGGGATCGCCAAGCCTGAAACAAAAAGAAACACATTTCACTGTTTTGAGGAGGCATCAAGGCCGGCCCTGAAGCTGTTGTCCTGGATGAGAGAAAATAGATGCCCCTGGCTGGGAAAAAAATGGAGCGTAATGATGTTATGGTGAGCTGGGAGAGGCGGCGAGGAGCAATTGCAATGCAGCGCATGACGGACACTGTTCTGTCGGTTGGAACTGGCGGAACGCGCCGGACGGCGGAGCCGCACAATGGGTCGCTTTCTCCCTTCCAATTTGGCACGCAGAGACGCGGCAGCGCACCATGCCTTCTGTTTTGCTTTTTTTTCCCTTGACGTGATTATGTCAGGTTTGTAGAATGGCTTGGAAGTAAAGTGGATGAACCCCTTGGAGGCACAAAGCTGTACTTCTATTCAGGAGAGGTTTCCTCTGGCTGATTTATACTTGGCAAATCACACTAGACTCTTCTCTTGGGGTCGTTGATATGATGGCCAACTATTCATCTTTGCCAACACGGCTTCCAGGAAGTGTGGATTTTATTTATATCGTTGCTAATCACATTTTAAATCAGGATTGATGTCACAGGCAGGAAGATTCGACTCAGATCATCCATCAAGGAGACTCAATTTGCTGGTGGCTTCTTCTGCAGTCTAGAGGCTTGGTCTGGTGGGAAGTTAATGTTCTTCACAGAGGCAGGAGGTGTATTCTGTCTTCCTGCCGTATTTTCTTTCAAATTCGATCATTTTGTAGCTGAGAAAAATGAGTGGTGATTCAGATGTCTCAAGCAAACTAGTCAAAGCATATTCTTTTATTTACTGGGAAATTAATAACCTCTAACTTAACAGAACTACCATGGATATATGGAGATTATATTCTGCCATACCGTATGAAAGAGAAGTGATGTGTAAGAAACATTTTGTTTAGCAGAAATAACAAGTATATATTACACACGCAGGTGTATGCTTTTAGAAGTAATTTTGGAGTCCAGCATGTGGGTTGAACGGGCAGCTGAAGACCTGGGTGTGCAAAGGCCAGTTAGGATGTTGTTACAGTGGTGTGGCGAGGAGGTGAGCAGCGCCCGGCTCCAGGGCGGAGGCCAGCTGGGAGCAGGGCGCCCCTCTGACGGGCAGAAAGGAGAGAGTCCCGAGCAGAGCGGGCGATGAGTGTCGGAGCAACCACAGAGCATGGGGGTGGGCAGCGTGCTTCACCCGGGATGGTGGGCAGACTAAACTCTGGTCTCCAGCATCATTCTATTTTCCCCTGAAAGTTGCTGTGTCATGCAGGTGTGCGACCCCCTGGACTGTCGCCCACCAGGCTCTTCTGTCCGTGGGGTTCTCCCGGCAAGAAGACGGGCATGAGCTGCCACTCCTCCAGGGGATCTTCCCACCCAGAGATGAAAGCCAGGTCCCTTGAGTCTGCCGCGCTGGCAGGCGGGCGCTTTCCCACTGCCCCACCTAGGAAGCTGGGAGAGTAGCTGCCGCTTCAAAGCCAGATCGCCGATCTTATAGAGCTGGGAGCTCCCGAGTGTCCGATTGCTCTTATCCACACAGTGCTTACTATGTGCTCTTCCCACTCGGCAACAGAGCTTTTATCAGTTCATTGAGAACACCAGAAGTGTTTAAGAGTCATGCAAATATAGCTTCCTCAACTATTTGCATAAAAGCATTCACATTTTATATGTATGTGAAATGTATTTGCATATAAAACATTGCAAGGAGAAATTAAAGATCTGAATGGAGAAATATCCCAACTTAGAAACGCGAGGACTTGATTCAGCTGAGACGCAGAATCCCCCCAGTTAATCTACAGACTTAACGTGATCCTAATCAAAAGTACAGCAGACCCTTGGCAAAAATCGATAAATTCTTAAGCTTATATGAAGCACAGAGATTATAGAGGAGTCAAAACAATCTTGAAAAAACTCAGCAAAGCTGAGGACTCGCGCAGGATGATTTCATAGCTTGCCACAGAGCTAAAGAGATCAAACGACAGCATTCTATGGCCATAAGCATGGACCAGCGGGTCACTGGACGAGAACAGGGAATCCAGAAATAGACTGGTACATGGTGAGTTGGTTTTTCATCAAATGTTGCTGGCAGATACTTCAAAAAGAAGAATTCAAATAGCCAACAAGCACGTGAAGAGATGCTCACATCTTCATCATCCGATAACTGCTGTTCCAACCAAATGAGGCCCTGTTGCTTACCAACAGGACGGTGGATATTAGGACAGCGCCAAGCATCGGCAAAGTCGAGGAGCAGCCAGACCGCACCCCATCACTGGCGGGAGTGCACAGCACACAGCCACTGCGGAAAGCTGGTGTTTTCCTACGAAGGTGAGTTCACACCTGCCAGAATCCCCACCTCTGAGCTCTACCCAAGTGAAACGAAAATGTTTGTTCACAAGAAGACACAGAAAAGAATGGTTCAAACCTGGAAATACTATAGATGTCTAGCAATAAGAGAACAGACAGCCTGCAGCGCATCCATGCAGGAGAATACTGATCAGTAGTGAGAAAGCACAGACTGGTGTTGCTACAGCAGCGGGGAGAGCGATGAGCCCAGGAGGCCAGGCGCAAAAGGGCCTGCGCCGTGTGATCCCTCCCACAGGAAGTTCCAAACCAGGCAGAATAATCCGCAATAAAACTCAGAGCAGTAGCTGCTTGGAATGGGGGAGAGGGGCAGAAGAGGGCACAAGGGAACTTTCTGGGGCTTCTAGAGAGGTTCTGTGTCCCGAATGTTGGCTGCGTGGGTGGAGATATTTTTTGACATGTATTGAATTGCATTCTGAGATCTGTGCAGTTCACTGTATGTAAATGTTACTTCAATTAAGAAATGCAAAAATCCCCAATGAATAATAGTTTTATCTAATATTTACATATGAAAGGTCTTTAGAAGGCTTCTGATGTAGATTCTACATGAATAATTTAGCAAGCCCCGATAATAACAATTCCACGGATCAAGACAAAGAGAACATGGGTGTGATGCAAACTGTTTCAAGGAAAACCTGTAACTTCTGTTACTGAGCGTTTGTGCTCTGTGTCGGTACAGCTGGCAGTTGACTGTGTCTCTGCAGCCAGTACAGCGGTCGGTGCTGTGTGCCCGGTGAATGCCACCCCGTCTTCCTGTGGCTGGTAAGAAAACTGGAAACCTGTTTTCCGCAGCCAACATTTTCATGGTTTACCGGGGGGACTAATTCCCTTGATCATTCCTGCCTTTAAGACGTCCACCGATTTTCTGATCTGTGTTCTAGACTTCGCTTCCTTTTTTGCACTGCTGGTTTCTTTTTCTTGGACACTCCCCAGAATACCACAGCTTCCCTGATATCCCAGTTGGTAATGAATCTGCCTATAATGCAGGAGACCCCAGTTCAACTCCTGGGTCAGGAGGATCACTGGAGAAGGGATAGGCTACCCACTCCAGTATTCTTGGGCTTCCCTTGTGGCTCAGCTGGTAAAGAATCCCCTTGCAATGTGGGAGACCTGGGTCCGATCCCTGGCTTGGGAAGATCTCCTGGAGAAGGGAACAGCTCCCCACTCCAGTATTCTGGCCTGGAGAATTCCATGGACTGAATAGTCCATGGGGTCGCAAAGCGTTGGACACGACTAGGCGACTTTCATAACACCAGCAGAATATTGTCATTCTTCCAAGTACCACTGATTCAAGGCTGTGTGTCAAGCCTGTCTGACTGGAATTTTGAAGCCTTAGAGTAAGCAGTTCAGTATCGCAACCCAGCACATCAAATGAGAAATAGACTCCGTGGATCTTTTACTGGCCTTTTTTTTTTTTTAACATTTTGTACCCAGTATCTGGCCATACAGCCAGGCTCTGTCCTTTCCGCTTTTGGTATTTCGTCATCTTGTCCTTAGCTGGCTGCAGTCCCCAGCTCCCCATTGTGGAGTCTTTCTTCTCATCAATCTACGCTTGACTCTGATGTGTCAAATGGTTCAGTAAAATGTTTTACTGAAATCTCCCTAGAGGCAATTGAAACTGACGAATATCCTCCGCCTCACCTCCTCCCACAGAAAGAAGCATAGAAAATTTCACAAACATCCTCCAATTGGAAGAAAAATGGATGGAGTGGTAGCTAGGAAGCCCTGGGGAGAAGAGGATGGAAACCTTACAAGCGGGGAAATGTTACTCATCACCCCCTGGCTGCAGAGAGGCCAGTGTCTCAGAGAAACAGCTCAGAGCCCCCAGGAGGGAGGGAGGGTTTTTCAGAATCAAGTCCCCAGGTGAACGCTCAGCAGAGAGCCCGTGCCCTGACAAGGGCTGCTAACAGCCCCAGCTGGCTCTGTACTGACCCCATCCACACCGCGTGCCCTCAGGCCACACGAAATGTAACAGGAACTGAGTCTTGGGAAGAATGTCAAGGAGAACTTACCCACACAATAGCAGAGCAAACAGAAGTTCTGGGCAGGTGGGCACCATCATAAGAACGTGCAAGATGAGGGGAACGGCACGCAGCTACGCAAGCCTATAACAAGCAAGACGCATAAGATAGTGGACAGAGTATCCAAGAGCCCAGTCTAGAGGACGCCGCGGTCTACGGAACAGAGGAGAACTCCCAGGCGCGCTTCATGACACGGAGCCACCAGAGAGGATACGAACCCAGTAAAACCTAGCTCGATGCTGAGGCAATAAGACAGACGAGAAACGAGGCTCCAGCACTGTCACAGGTCCAGTGCATGGTCTGGAGAGAGCAGGGCATCAGATTCCTGATCTGGAACATGGAGCAAGGAAGATGCGAAGAGGCTGTAGCGGTTGAGGTGGTGGATTTGAAGGCATGACGGAATGAGCCAAGGCAAGGATGACTGGAGTAGCTCGGAACCAGAACCCAGGACACCAGACAGAAAGAGTGGTCGTGAATATGACGGCGTCGAGGAGCCCTGCAGTGAAGAACCCATACATCCTTGGCTCAAAGGAACGCATAGTGTTTCGGGGGAAATTTGTCCAGAATAATCAGTACCTTCTCTGTGGCTGCTCAGTCCTGTCCATCTCTTTGTGACCCCACAGACTGCAGCCCGCCAGGCTCCCCTGTCTGCAGGATCCTCCAGGCAAGAACACGGGAGTGGGCTGCCTCTTCCTCCTCCAGGGGGTCTTCCTGACCCAGGATCGTACCCCATCTCCTGCGCTGGCAGGCTGTTCGTCAGCGAGCCTCCAGCGAGGCCCCTAAAGCTGAGTGTGTCTCTATCCTGCACGTGCGCTCATTCACGTTGCCTGTCAGCTGCACCAGGTGATGCCACACAGTATCATTCAAACCTCCTCTCCACCCTTGGCCGCCCTAAACCCATGGAGGTGACAGCGCGTTACCAGGGAGACAACGGGCTCGTTCACAGGAAAGCCATCCGGCGTCACTTCCCGGTGGGTCGCCGTGACCGCTGAGCGTGGGCGGCAGTGTGTGAGCAGCGCCCCTGAGGAGGGGCGGGGAGGGCAGGGGCAGAGGGTGGGCTAGGCGTCCTTTGAGTTCCCAAAGCTGGCTTGGAAGGGAAAGAGGATTACAGTGACCAGACTCCCCTTGTCCTGAAATAGGCAAGCTGACCCTGAATCCCAAATACCTGACCATTGCTGGGAGATGATAATTAGAAGAGGCACCCTCCCGGGGCCTCAAATTCCTCCCTAGAAACGGTCCACCTGCTGCCTGGTGACTGCCCCGTGCCCTCCACGCTGTTAGCACCCCAGGCTCCACCAGCGCCCCCGCTGTCCTCCTCAGCTGCACTCACAAGGCCCTTTCTCCAGTGTGAGCTCTCTGATGACCCAAGAGACCTGATCTGCTATTGAAAGCTTTCCCACACTCACTGCACTCAGGAGGCCTTGCTCCAGTGTGAATTCTCTGATGATCAAAAAGACTGGACTTATTAATGAAAGATTTCCTGCCTTCGCTGTGCTCTAAGGCCCTGCTCCACTGTGGACTCTGTTGATCCTGGAGGCTGGAGCCAGCAGTAAGAGATTCCCCACGCTCACTGCACTCGTAAGGCTTTTCTCCAGTGTGGATTTTCCTATCGGAACCGGGGGTGGGGTGGGGGTGGGTTTGAGTAAAGGGGGTGCGTTTGATTAAATACCTTAGACCTTGTGAAATTATTGAAACTTAAGACTGAACGCGTAATCCTTCCAGCATCTAGGTGGATAAACAGGTCATTTATCAGGGAGGAGGTCAGCAGCATCGTGACCAGTGGATACTGTGTGTGTGTTGGGGGGGTGGGGCTTCCTTCATAGCTCAGTTGGTAAAGAGTCTGCCTGCAGTGCAGGAGACCTGGGTTCAATTCCCGGGCTGGGAAGATGCGCTGGAGAAGGGAATGGCAGCCCACTCCAGTCTTCTTGCCTGGAGAAGCCCGTGGACAGAGGAGCCTGGCGGGCTACTTGTCCATGGGTTGCAAAAGTTGGACACAACTTAACAACTAAACCACCACCACTGAACATTGCGGGGAGGGGACAGTATTAGTGATGTCTGGGGGGAAGGAAGTGGGAGCCTGGATACCTGTCACCAGCCAAGAAAGGAAACAGGAAGCCACACACCATCACGAAAGGACGCAAGAAATATTGTGTATGGCACTTCTAGTAAATACACACACACACACAAAGAATGACCAGAAATAGAACCAGTGATGAGATGAAGATGTTATAAAAATTGTTATGCAGCTTAAAGAAAAAGAAAGTCAGTGTTATGTGCTAAATTCATATAAACACAGGTTAAAACTATACAACTGGAGAAATGTTTGTTGAGCTAAATGTGTTATAACACTTGACCAAATAAAAATTAAAATATAAGTAACAAAGTGCTAGTGGAGAAAGAGGTTTAAGAATGCAAATCTCCTCCTGCATAGCAAGGAGTCCACAGCTTTCATCTGAAACTGAGACATGTAGATACAAGCATATCATATATTCAAGTTTCTAACTGTTTTATAACCTCAGAGAAATATTTTAGGGACATCTTATTTTTAAAAGCCCTTTTTTTCCTGAAGTTCAGTGATTTTTTCAGTTTCACACAAGTTTTCATTCTTCTCTCATGGTTGAAATTCAAACAAAACCCTTTGATTTGTATGAAGGTCAAGGTGAAGGTGAATGAGCCAGCAGTAAGAGATTCCCCACGCTCACTGCACTCGTAAGGCTTTTCTCCAGTGTGGATTTTCCTATCGGAACCGGGGGTGGGGTGGGGGTGGGTTTGAGTAAAGGGGGTGCGTTTGATTAAATACCTTAGACCTTGTGAAATTATTGAAACTTAAGACTGAACGCGTAATCCTTCCAGCATCTAGGTGGATAAACAGGTCATTTATCAGGGAGGAGGTCAGCAGCATCGTGACCAGTGGACACTGTGTGTGTGTTGGGGGGGTGGGGCTTCCTTCATAGCTCAGTTGGTAAAGAGTCTGCCTGCAGTGCAGGAGACCTGGGTTCAATTCCCGGGCTGGGAAGATGCGCTGGAGAAGGGAATGGCAGCCCACTCCAGTCTTCTTGCCTGGAGAAGCCCGTGGACAGAGGAGCCTGGCGGGCTACTTGTCCATGGGTTGCAAAAGTTGGACACAACTTAACAACTAAACCACCACCACTGAACATTGCGGGGAGGGGACAGTATTAGTGATGTCTGGGGGGAAGGAAGTGGGAGCCTGGATACCTGTCACCAGCCAAGAAAGGAAACAGGAAGCCACACACCATCACGAAAGGACGCAAGAAATATTGTGTATGGCACTTCTAGTAAATACACACACACACACAAAGAATGACCAGAAATAGAACCAGTGATGAGATGAAGATGTTATAAAAATTGTTATGCAGCTTAAAGAAAAAGAAAGTCAGTGTTATGTGCTAAATTCATATAAACACAGGTTAAAACTATACAACTGGAGAAATGTTTGTTGAGCTAAATGTGTTATAACACTTGACCAAATAAAAATTAAAATATAAGTAACAAAGTGCTAGTGGAGAAAGAGGTTTAAGAATGCAAATCTCCTCCTGCATAGCAAGGAGTCCACAGCTTTCATCTGAAACTGAGACATGTAGATACAAGCATATCATATATTCAAGTTTCTAACTGTTTTATAACCTCAGAGAAATATTTTAGGGACATCTTATTTTTAAAAGCCCTTTTTTTCCTGAAGTTCAGTGATTTTTTCAGTTTCACACAAGTTTTCATTCTTCTCTCATGGTTGAAATTCAAACAAAACCCTTTGATTTGTATGAAGGTCAAGGTGAAGGTGAAGTCGCTCAGTCGTGTCCGACTCTTTGCGACCCCGTGGACTGTAACCTACTAGACTTCTCCGTCCATGGGATTCTCCAGGCAAGAATACTGGAGTGGACTGCCATTTCCTTCTGCAGGGGATCTTCCCGACCCAGGGATCGAACCCGGGTCTCCTGCACTGGAGGCAGACGCTTCAACCTCTGAGCCTCCAGGAAAGGCCTTTGATTTGCATACATACAGCTTTAGACATATGTTTGAAATGATATTCATCCCATATTTAACACTATTTTCTTTCCTGCTTGGTAGCATTTTGGGTAGTTTATTTAGACTTCCTTTTATACGATTTTCCATATTTCTTATTTAATTTTTAGTTTTTTGCTTTTCATTTAAATAAAATAATAATTTCTAAAGAAATACAGAAATGGACAATACAACTTAGAGAAGGCAGTGGTGCAGAGAGCTGACTTGACCGATCAAATATTGAAACGTCAATTTTTCAACAGAGAACATTTGTATTAATTTAACTAATAATATTAATTAATTTCAGTAGAGAAATTAAAACAGTGTATTACTGAAAGAAAAATAGGTACTATTTCACCAGAAATGGATATAGTCCATAAACAGCCTTATGTTTATATGGCAATTTGGCTACAAAAAAATGATGTCTAACAAGAAAATTCTCGATATATGAAGATATCCAGGGTCATGTGACTAAGTGAAAAAAAAGAGCAAGCAGAACAGTATTACAGCATTATGGGTTAACTTTTGTCCCCCTAAATTTGCATGTTGACACGGCCCAAAATAGAGTAATAAACAATTTAAAAAGAGGTAGCCAGGTGACAGTGAGGTCATTCGGGGGCCCTAGCCCAGGATGACTGGCGCCTTAGAGAAGGTTGACACGTGGACGCGGCCAGGTATGCCAGGCGGCTGGGCTGCCTGCTGGCCGAGGGGCAGCTCCTGGAGCGGAGTCCAGCCCGGCCTCAGACGGAGCCGATTCTGCTGGTACCCTGATGCCAAACCTGCAGCCTCCAGGACCGCCCAGCATGCAGAGCTCTGTTGCAGCAGGCCAGGTGAGCTCACACGCAGCCCGCCATGCTCATGCAAGCCAGGGAGGGAAATACAGAGGTTTCTTCATAGCTGCTTGCAGTTTCACAAGAAACCTGCTAGCACGGTCCCCTAGTGGGCGGGGAGGAATGGGGCTGAGACGCAAAGTGGGAGTGAGGCTTCTGAATACGCTGTCTCTGTCTTCCTTTGATTTGTGAATTGTGCTAGTACAGATTTTTTCAATAAACAATTAAAACTAAATTAAAAGTCAAAATTAATTTAAAAATTAATGTAGGGACTTCCTTGGTGGTCCTCCGGTGGCTCACACGGTGAAGCATCTGCCTCGCCCTGGGTCCCATCCCTGGGTCTGCAAGATCCCCTGGAGAAGGAAGTGGCAACCCACTCCAGTGTTCATGCCTGGAGAATCCCATGGATGGAAGAGCCTGGCGGGCTACAGTCCCTTAGGGTCGCAGAGTCGGACATGACTGAGCAATTTCACTGGACCACTTGGTGGTCCAGAGGCTAAAACTCGTGCTCCCAAGGCACCGGGGCCCAGGTTCAATCCCTGGTCAGGGAGCTGGATCCCACATGTAACAGCCAAGAGCCCGCACAGCTGAACAAACCATTCAGTATCACAGTAATCCAAGTCTATGCCCCAACCAGTAACGCTGAAGAAGCTGAAGTTGAACGGTTTTATGAAGACCTACGAAACCTTTTAGAACTAACACCCCAAAAAGATGTCCTTTTCATTATAGGGGACTGGAATGCTAAAGTAGGAAGTCAAGAAACACCTGGAGTAACAGGCAAATTTGCCCTTGGAATGTGGAATGAAGCAGGGCAAAGACTAATAGAGTTTTGCCAAGAAAATGCACTGGTCATAGCAAACACCCTCTTCCAACAACACAAGAGAAGATTCTACATATGGACATTACCAGATGGTCAACACCGAAATCAGACTGATTATATTCTTTGCAGCCAGAGATGGAGAAGCTCTATACAGTAGATGAAAACAAGACTGGGAGCTGACTGTGGCTCAGATCATGAACTCCTTATTACCAAATTCAGACTGAAATTGAAGAAAGTAGGGAAAACCGCTAGACCATTCAGGTATGACCTAAATCAAATCCCTTATGATTATACAGTGGAAGTGAGAAACAGATTTAAGGGTCTAGATCTGATAGACAGAGTGCCTGATGAACTATGGATGGAGGTTCGTGACATTGTACAGGAGACAGGGATCAAGACCATCCCCATGGAAAAGAAATGCAAAAAAGCAAAATGGCTGTCTGGGGAGGCCTTACAAATAGCTGTGAAAAGAAGAGAGGCGAAAAGCCAAGGAGAAAAGGAAAGATATAGGCATCTGAATGCAGAGTTCCAAAGAATAGCAAGAAGAGATAAGAAAGCC